>JADANM010006787.1:7147064-7162292 GCA_026213755.1 Eurema hecabe | reverse complement strand
ACACAGTGAGTGACAAGAAACCAACTTAATTCTTAACATAAACTTTATTTAACTTATTTAACTTTAAAATAATACGAAGTTCATGTCCAATTATTATTAAAAGCCTTAAAAAAATAATTAAATGAAACATATTGAAGGATAAATATAAAAACAAATAGTGGTAACAGATTTCCGCTAAATATTTTTACATCAGATTGGGGCCGGAAGCTGCTCCTACAGCGTAGTTCCACTGCGATTCGTAGCGACCAACGTTGTGATCCAGGCCGAGATATACTTTATAATACTATGAGCTGTGTCCCGCGGTTTTACCCGCGTAGTTCCCGTTCTCGGGGCAATATCAGGATGTAAGCTATCCTCAGCAGCAGCATATCGCTCAAGTTGGATCGAACTGCACATTGTGTGCGAATTTTATTATAATCGGTTAAGTGGTTTAGGAGTCCATTGAGGACAAACATTGTGACACGAGATTTATATATATTAAGATAAGCGACCGGCCCCGGCTTCGCTCGCATATATTATGCATGTATTATACATATAAACCTCTTGAATCACTCAATAAAATATATACTATACAGTGAATGCTACTTATTGTACTCATATAATATTATCGTCAAGTTTGAAAGTTCGTAGTATTGAAATAATATGGATCGATCTTCGAAATCAAACGATTTTGAAATAGCGTTTACTTTTTGTAATTTTACTTAGATCTTACAAAGTTAAGTATATAATTTTGAAATATCGAAAATAACCAACAGAAAAAATATTTTTCTGGTGGTTATTACTTGTTATTACTATTTTAATAATGATCTGATCTATGGCTGATCTAGTCGCAATCAATTTAATACATTTTGAGGCTAATCAGTTCAAATAAACAAACGAAAATTCTTAACAACTTTTAATGCTAGTCTGACCTAAAAAACTTAACCCATAAAATATAGATACCATGATCCTGCAGAGTCAAATATCTTAGCTTAACATGGTCCACCAGCCTTGCTAACTTAACCGTGTCACTTCCGGCTTTACCTATAACGAGCTAACTGTACTGCATATTATTTTTCCCTATGAGTTTTTTACTTTAAACCATAACTTAGTTTCGTTTAAATTTTATCATACGAAACCTTAGGAAAATGATGATAAAATTTAAAGGGATCTTGGCGAAAAATGTGGCCTATTAAGGCAACTCATAAATTACTATAAAGACTAAAATTCTAAGTATCTATTAGTTAATATTGTAGTATACCTATATACAGTAACAATGATATTAATTTTGCATTATTGAGATTCATATTCATATTCGTAAATGAATAAATTCTGGCAACACAAGGCAACAAACATCAGACAAATTCTGATTTTTTTTTTTTTTTAAACCACAACTCCGTTCTCCAAAAAGTTTGCTAGCGATTAGAATAAAATGCCATGGAAGCACCCTAATGACACGATCGTAACGCGACCACGTGCACCTCAATTTAGTTACAAATTAGACTAAACCGCTTATTAGTACGGGTAGCGTGTGATTTAATACGATTCTTTTACCAAATTATTTCTCGTAAGGCGCCATTTGGCTAAAGGATGGTTAGATAACACGAACAATTTTCGCTTAAATAACACTCATAACATGGTTTTTATCTAATTACGTGATCCTGCAATTGAACATTGTTCATTATGATAATTTGCGCTTGTTACTAACGTGGGAGATTCGGTGGAGTTATGGGTTGAAGAAATTGAGTGGAACTGAAAAGTTAATTTGTTCTCTAACTACATTCAGTTTGTACTGCTTTGTTACATTCACTACTTGTAACAAATCCTTGTTATGTTATAAACGCGGTAGTTTTTGAGTTGTAAAAACTTCCATTAACTGATTTCGTTTTGTTATTGATCTCAAATAAATATAAAAAGTTCGTTTGAAACTAAAACACATTTTTAATCTGTATACCATATTATATCCCTCTTATGCGGCTTGCACCCTTAAATGAATTCTTTTTTTTCATACTGGCCAGCATCAAAGCTATCTTTACAATCTTTTTGAGACATACACTTCTTCAGTTTATTTCCTTAGATACATAGGTATATTAAGTATTATCATTTCACGGAAATATGTAATATCCATTGACTTTATAATTTATATATAGGTTTATTTAGGTATATTTCTTAATAAAAAGCTATATATAATTCGGTTAGTTTCCGAAGCTAAGCTTAGGTCAGTGTTAAGCTTGCTAGACAGTGTGTCTGCAGTACGCGGTAAAGGCGAGTGCATGAATGGCCGGCGTCCCGCGGCTCGTGAGTTATGCGGCCCGCAGGGTGCCGCTGCCTTCACACCTCCGCCCGCGTGTGGTCCCTGCTTTACGAGACGGCCTGGGCTGCTGCGCGCGCGCATACCTTCTCATACTACAGTGAAGCAACTATACTATAAAGTTTGAATCATCAAATCATAATAAAAATATACAACCAAATGTTATCTTACTTTGTCTTAAGGATTCTTTTAAGATAACATAATCAGTGTTTAGATTGTTAGTTAATAATAGATGGTTAGTCAATTAGGTAAGTCAGTAAATATTTGATGATAAAGAATTTTAAGAAGAAAAAACAATTCTACTTACATTAATATAATAGGTCTACAACTTGAGTTCATCTTTGTTTAGTGTACTCGTAAACATCTGTTACACCAGTAATTTTATGCAATTAGAGTTTGTTTTGTTATGATTTTTCGTTATCTTACTTGGAATTCAACGGGTACAAATTGCGCCTATTATACAAATGTCTCTCTCTCGCCTAGCCCCATCCAAAACGCACCTAAATCTTCGTGCGTAGTACTAGACGTCCCGCGCCAGATATTATAATATTAGTCGCATTAGTGTGTATATTTTACTTTGAAATAATTTTATTCCTCAGACTTATTACGACCTGCCGGCTCCCCGAGATACGATAGCCGCCGTGCTTTTTATTGGACAGGAAGGAAATTCTAACATTCAATATACTGGCATTATTTATTCAAATGTCCAGGAAAATCGATCCGGTATTACTGAGATGCATTTTATAGTAGCCAAGAGACATTGGGGGTATAATGTTTCAAAGTATAATGTGATGTATTGAATGTGACGGGATGAATTGAAATGACGTCGGATACGATATGACACCATTATTGAATCCTGTCTAGGTACTGCTGCTTGCAAACACGGCAACTATGGGCTATTTTTTTATTGCGAATGCGATGAGGTACTTCTATGAATGTACATTTTACCCCTTCTGTGACCTGACGTATTTGATTATTATGATTAAAACGCAAAACTATAATGAAATAAAAATAATTGGGACATCCTGTAGTCCTATTTGTGTATTTAATTGAATTTTAGGTCTTATTAAAATTCAACAAAAAACGCATATGTACCTATCTTCTTGTGGTAAATAATGGTTGATCCAAATGAGACGAAGAATCTTAGAGACATCTTTTTGTGTAATGATATGTTTGACTACCTTTTTTAAAGGAAATATAAGATTGTAGAATCTGCGAAGAGTACTTAAACCTCAGAGATCTACTGTTCTTATCTAATATGAATATGGAGTATTTAGCTGGTATGCGTCGCGTCTGCGGCGAAGCTACGTTAAGCCGACATATTTATCGTCGTCCCACTGCCCGCTGGTGATTTATACAGCCGCAGGAAATCACCGCGATTCTTTTATTTTAAACGAATGTTTATTTGGGAGCTTGTAATTTGTTTTGTGGAAGAATTAAATTACTTAACTTTCCTTGCTTTAGTTTAAGTACATATATAATATGATTGTTTGGAATGTATTTTGAATTCCAACGCGACTTTGGTATAGTAAAGGACGTTTGCTTGGAAAATATTGTTGCTTAGGTGCCTATGATAATAGTTAGATTATATTTACTAAACGTTTCCCTTTAAAAATAATCGTATCCAAGAATAAATTGTAGCCCGAATTTTCATAATATAAATAATAATAAATAATAAATAAATATTTTCAGGACATTTATAGCGCCATCTAGTTCCAAGCTAAACCAAAGCTTGTGTTATGGCAACTAGATAACGGAATACATTACATATACATACTTTTCTTTTGTAAATACATACATATATTACATAGCAACACCCAGACCCCAGAAAAATACAAATGTAAATTACAAATATATTTTTCCGGTGTGGGAATCGAACCCACGACCCTTCGCGCAGAAAGCAGTTGTGTTACCACTGCGCCAAGCGGTCGTCTGTTTAACAATCACTATATATACACGGTCTTAGTAGTATTATTTATAAATGAGAACGAAATGGCTGTCTGTTCATTAAAATATCAATAAATTGTGCCTACAAATTTCTAAAATATTATTAGTTTAAGACTTTTTACGAAATGATATAGTTTATCTAAGTATCTTTTTTATATCCTATACACAAAAAAAATTAAAGGGTTTTATATTGTAGGTTTCTAAATATTTGCAACATAACAGAAAAGACGTATGAATTCGATAGCTAATTTAAGAAATACGTCTCAGAGCAGAAGAAGAAAATAGCACTGAATTAATTTTAAGTCATCTGTCCTAAATTGAACTTCGAACTAGATATAATATCCCAGCAAAGAGAAGATAGTGGAAAATATTACGAGCATATACAATCGGCGACAGGCGACAGCAAGCGAGATGACAGTGAAAAACGCGAACAACCCAAGCCCAGCAAGATTAAACCCCGTTCGTAGATTTC
The DNA here is from genome assembly GCA_026213755.1 of Eurema hecabe. NCBI lineage: Eukaryota > Metazoa > Arthropoda > Insecta > Lepidoptera > Pieridae > Terias > Terias hecabe. Next base: position 7,157,583 of record JADANM010006787.1, on the reverse strand, counting down.
ATTTGCAGATTTCATTCTCTTAGATTAAGTTGCGAATACGGCTCTTGGCTCATTGTTAAGTTTTCATGAGAACTTTATTGCACTGTACGGAACGCTACTGTATCACTGTATCACCCACGGGCAGTGTGAATAGCAGAGGTCCTACGTCTAGGACATTTTTAATCTACGCTTAAAGTCGGGTATGCACAGGCCAGGAATATTAATACTAGCATCATTATGAAAAGTGACTACTGGGCTTCTAAGTGTTAGGACATTTCGATATAAAACCAGCTTACATTCAGGCTTATCGTACACATGTAACTTACAATATTATTCGCAGAATATTGGTGCATATTTTGCAGGTTAAATTTGCAATCACTTCTCACGATTTTTTTATCTTTTATTTCAGAAGCTAAATATAAAAGAAAAAACCTATATCTATTTAACATACGTATACCTAAGGCATAAGTAAATGTTTAACATACGTTAGACCTTATAATGTCGGAGATCATGTTTACAAGCTTACAAGAGCGCGATTAACTGAGGTAGTCTCTATAATATCTCGCTAATAAGCTCCAATATGTTAACGTAGCTGATAACAAGTTCCTCGTAAGCGCGGTAGGCTGGAGTATCGTGTTAAGACATTAAACTCCTGTATATAGATCCAATCTCGTTAAACAAATCGCGTCGCGGTCCGTAGGCGCAATTGAGTTATTACATCTTCCTGTTGGGCTACTTGTTTTTGTAGGCGGTTTGTTTTTATTAATTATGCGTCATAAATAATAAATACTTTATGTAATGCGATACGCAAGCGATGCGGGCGATAGGACGCGCCATTGTACCATTAGTCAAGTTTTTATCGATGTATTGTCTTTGTCATTTAAGTTTAATTTTAATATTGAAATATGGGATGTGTGTGATATATGAAGGTTTTTAAAATGGTAATGAGATGGTTTTCAATCAGTTATATAAAGTAAGCAAATGTTAATATTCATAAACCTTAGATATTACGGAAAAATTTAACTTTAAACTGCTTGTTCTATCGTTTTCACATTACATTTATTGTAAAAGCAAATTCATTAAACTAAATAATACAATTTGGGATTTTAAATAAAACTACGTGTGATCGGTTCCGCTGACAAGAGCAGAAGAAGGTTTATTCAGATAAAGTTTTTTAATTTACACTTCCGGCATATATAATGTATGTATATAGCTTCTATAGACATTATAGATGGTATGATGGCACTAGTATTTTGTGCACATAATTACACTACAATATATAATTACAATCATTCCATGCCTTCTGGGAGCACATTACTAATAATAAAATAGAAAAAAAAGACCAACAAGGAACTTGCAATTGGTAATTTTTTACACACCCCAAACTTACTGAGATGTTTCGTAAAATACGACTAAAATAAGAAATTCACATACCCCGAAATACTCGAAACCCAACAGGCTGGGGGCTACCCGTGTATTTAAAGTTACCACCACAAATAAAATCTTGTCATTACCCGCCATTACCGTCGCTAATACGCCACGCCGCACGACATGACGAAATTATTTTACAAATTCCACATTTTAACGACACGTGTCTTACATAACTTTGACGTGCTTATTACGTCATTTTAAATTTTTATGAGCTACTTGATGTTGGCCGCAACTTCGTTCGTCTGGATCGCGTGTTTTGGATTCAGGTCTATGATTAAATTTTTTAGGACTCGTCTATAAATATCACCTCATCTGCATAGATTGTTAGTCCCTTAACAATCGGTCCGCCGTAAGTAAAGACAAAACTGCATATATGTAGGTGATAACAACACGTTCATTATTATACCCGATGACACGCACTCAAGCCCACGATAATGTTGCTGCTATAAAAAAATTTACTCCATAAATGTTGAAAAAATTAAACTAACCTACCTTTGAAATGGCTTCACTTTATTACTCAGTGTTATTATGTGCAAAAGCAAAATCGAGATTTGTTTATTTTACTTTCGTATTAAGTATTATTAAAATCATTGTGTCACAATTTAGTTGCCTTAAAAATCTTCGTAAAACAACTATTATCTTGTCTAACCGTTGGCGAAAATCGAAAGCCCCTAATATTAAAAGCGATGGTTAATTTTGATTAGGCACGTCACATTAAGACAGGGACTAGGGATCTGATGTGAGCACATGTCGATTCCAATCATTAAATTAATGGACCTCCTCCGCGGGTTACCCTTACCCAAATCTTTGATTTTAAATGGATATGGTTCTTATTACATCCCTACTACAGAACCCTTGGTATATTATAAGGCGCTTCCAATACTTACCTCTTTTCATTTTTAACCGACTTCAAAAAAGGAGGAGGTTCTCAATTCTTCTGTATGTATAATATTTTTTTTATGAAACAAAACAGTAAGTGTTTGTTAAATCGATATTGTATAGATTGTTGTAGCATTTACTTGATACCGACTTCTAAATTATAAAATAAATATTAAATCATTTCTATATGTACTAAATGAAAATGCGTATTACTTTGTGGGACGCAAAAGTCGGTTTATTTTTTGTTAAAAATTATTTTTTTACTAAAAATTTGATCATTATATTGTCAATAACAAATTTTTTATTAAATAATAAGGACAAACAGTCAAATGTAAATTAATAAAGTAGCCATCGTCACCCATAAACAAACGTTAAATTCTGAAGGCGCTCAAAATTTTGTACAGTTTTAATTGTTCTTTTTTACTCTTCTAATGTTATTATTTGTTTATGTTAATATATAAAATAGTAAGTTTTAATTCCATAAATAAAGAAAATGGTTATTTTAATGCGTAAATGTATTGTTTCAGGTATCTATTCGTCCAATAAATCAGTGGCGTATGACCAAGGCATCAGGAAAGATGGAGGTTTAATCACAAAACATGTTCAATCAAAAAATTATGTATTACGTTCTGATAATATTTCCATTGTTAATTTGTATTATATAGCTTAAGCAATCATGCGGAAATAACATGTAAAACTAAAACTAGCCAAATGTATAGTAGAAGTAGATAAATTATGAAAATTTAAAATACATTCAAAATGTATGCCAATAAAATATTGTAAATAATTTGGCCTTTTACTTTACCTATTTATATTGAAGTCGAAAAATTAATATTTAGATTTGAAAACTACCGATTCATATACCTACTGTAATTATTAATATACAGTTTGTAAGTTTGTTCGATTGCACTGGATAATCCCTGGAAATACCGAACTGATTTTGAAAATCTTACATCAATACGCAACGCGATGTATAAGTGCAATAGCATTATTAACACAGTTAACAACACATTTAGGTAGATATATTTTAACCCTTGAATAATTCGGTATTTAACTAATGATACACCCTAAACCTCTCACGTTGCGAACAATTAAATAATCAAGTCTCGCTTTTTATCATCCCTTTATTATTAGGTAAAAATCATTATCTGTAATGTTTTTGCTTCACCCATATTTACCAAATCGTTTGTAGATTATAAAAAGGTTTTATATATTAACGTTAAGTCAATTAGGTACATCAAACAACAAAAAATCAAACAGATAAATTGCAATATGAATTAAAACACTTACAAATAAATAACACAGTCTTACTTTATAAATACAAAAGAAATTTATAATCTTACATATGTCTCGCCCCATCACAAAAGATCACATATATACTTAAAAAGAAATGGCATTAATTATATGTAACTACCGCTACTAAACTATATTTTAATTTGCCGTATTTATGTTTCATTTATTTTTAGATTAAAACACGGTTCTCGAGTCCAATGATTCGTAACTATAGATCCACTTTTTGAGTATATTCATAAAAAGAGCAATGTAATATGAACACTGATCAATATTAGTTTTTTCGTATCGTTCGTAGGTTGCGTGAGTCGTAGGGAACCGTCGTTGGTAGTCGACATATGGGCATGACCGCTGTCAGGTGGTTTGGAGGGCACCTGTCAATATTTTGAAATAAATGAAGAACTGACGTCTTGACACCCTATGGAGCTTCTTAGGGTCAAATCAGCTTGAACTAAATTATCTTTATACGTATCTTTTGGCTTTAAGTTAGACTGGATCCTATGCGGATCTGTCCATGTGTTAGACATGTATTAAAAAAGTTCTGCTAAAGTAATATAATAAAACTAAGTAATTAGTAGTAAACCATTATTGTCTCTTTTAAGTCTAAACTCGTCTTTCTTAACAAAAAGGTAGCTCAAGTTGTGTAATTTGAATCCATACTTAACCATTCCAATAGAAAAATAACACAGCACATCTGTAACATTAAACCTATCCGAAAACTAATTATACAAAAGTTACATAAAGTTAGGCTACAAACCAGTTTCATCTAACTAGGTATCCTTTCGCTTGTAAAAAGCATCATGATTCATGAAACGGGTGAAGTAATTCCTCTGAAAACAGTAATATAAGGCGTCACATTTTCAAACTTCAGACGTGTCCAAGATAAGTGCGACCACTCACAGTCAGTATTCAATTGTCGCGAACGAATTCATTTTACAAACTCATCTTGCGAGCGCTGCTCGGGACGTAGATTAAGAAAATATAGAAGAGAAGTGGTATTTAGAAAGATTATAATATGAAGAGGTTTGAAATTAGTTTGCTTGACACATCCTGCAAGTTGCTACATAGATATACATATAATAATTGTATTTAAAATATGACCTAAATTTATAAACAAATTAAAAGAAATTTAATTCTTTCTTGACATCCAAAATCATAAAATTTACACCTTCATACGAATCTCTGATCTCGGTTCTTTATGGCGAGTTTTTGTTTTTTAATTTAATAGAATAAACTGGCAACCATGTCAGTTCTAGGAGCATCTATTCCCGCTCTGTCGGCGACGCGTGCCCGGAAGCGTCACGGCCGCGTGAAGACCGGAAATGGACAGGATGACCGGATCCTATCTCCGCTTGCCTACCTGCCGCCATGTTGACGTCACTCATGCTGCGAGATCGCCGATACATTTTGGAACTGCTGTTGTGAACAAAACGATGCATGGATTTGAAGGGAACAGTACTCACTACACTTGATTCATGTATTGAAACTTTTATATAGTGATGGTTTTAGGTTCGTTAAAAAAAATTAAATTAAGAATCTGCGCCGAAGTTGTTACCATATCACATAATATGCTGGTAACTTTAAATCATAAATTTTGGACTAATGCCAATTATATGCCTCTGTATGACGTGTACAAAATTGCATATAAACATTTATACGCCATAATGCGTTAGAAGAAAGCACTCTGCTTTACATTGAATGAATGCGAACGTAAGAAGCTTATATTTTCCAGGTAGAATTCCAAGAAGCGGAGATTTTTAAAATCCCCTAAGCTAGGCTCCATTCCGAGACGGTTTGGAGGCAGCATCTACCAGTTATCATTGCGAGAGTATATAATTGTTGGCAATTTTATGTCTCCATTCAACCCATGAATAGCAACCATTAGTCAGAGCACTCAGTGCGCCCTCCTCAGCTAATAAGTGCATTTCGCTTTAAAGGAGTCCTTAGTACCATTTACCCACGTAGTTTTTAAAATGCCCAGAGAAACCATTCCGCATAAGCTAAATTGTAACACGGATTGTTTAATTGACGCCATTAAGCTATTTTGTTGCTCGAATAATTAATAAATGAGTCAGTACATTATATTACAGCGTTTAACATTTACCAATTATGTTCAATTTGCCGTCTCAAAGTGTTAATATTTTAATTCGAATATTTAAAAATCCCTCTTTTGGCGGTTTCAATTAAGCGTGACTATATTTGTACAGTCATTAAATCCAATTATAATTTATTAACGACATTTTACCTAATTGTAAGTAGTGGGACTACCTAGTAAGTATCTGCAAATAAAACAGCGTTTAAAATAATTTCTTCACGATTTTATTTTCATAAATACAGACAAAAGTTCAATAACGTAACTAAATAGTGAAAACTATATTAATACTTATAAACCTCCTAAGACAATAAAATTCCAGAGTATTAATGAAACAAATTTAATTACTTTAATTAAATTATTTACGATTTTATTTTGTAAGGATCCTTATTCTTGTAAAGTTGTCCATGGCCTCGGAAAATAGCGTTTCTATTTTCTAGGGATCAAAATTCCACTTTGTTCTGTTTTACAGCATGAGGAAAAACTTATGCTTAAATAATAAATATTAATGTTTTATCCAGAATTATGATTGTGTGGAGCTTGTTGCTTACCAATGTATTGGTTGTTTTAGCAATAAATGATTATTATTATTATATAATTAAAACATTTGTTTGTATTAATCGATCATCTGGGCAATTAAAAATGTATAGTTTCGTATGTAAAGGTGTGTCCTTGGTAGTTGATAGCAAACCTGCGTTCTCCGCCCATTTGTGGCTTTGGTGTTTTCTCATTCGTACACCAGCTGCCGCCGATCATTACAAGCTTAATATTTACCGTATCAATAATTACTGTAATCATCTTACCGACATTCCCGTAAGGGCGATTATCCTCTACAAGTACGAAAGTACTCTTATATTCTATATAGGATATTTACTTTCAAAATGCGGTAAATAAAAATTTCGAGATGTTTCTTCTGGTTTTACCGACGCAAATTATTACTGTTTTTAATAGTTTAACATTTTTCCCAAAAAAAAATATAGACTATAGTATTCCTTATAAACACTGTATGATTGTACATTTTTATTTTATTAAGCTACCAATGAGTACATCTACTTACATATATGTTTTGTACGACCGCTCTGTATACATGACGCATCTAGTAGATTATCTATTATACGTGAATGTTAAAAAATTATAATGAAGTATTTACTTGCGTTGGCTGAAAACTAGATACTATTCTGATACTGCAATACATTTTACCTATTACAAACTTCGAGCTGCCCAGTAAGTATAATTACGCAACCTTAAAAATCAATTCAACGTTATCTTCAATTAACTACAAAAACTCATATTCCTCAGCCTCGCATCGCGTGACAGTTCACCGATTGCGTAGTTAATTGGCAATTTAGCGTACATTGTACGAGTAAAGCATTTAAATGATATTCTTCATTATTTCAATGGGTGTTATCCCTCACAATGGCAGCGCCGAAGTAAGTCACGACTTAGTCCCGCGGGTGCCCACCTGTGCTCCCGAAATGAAAATTTAGTTATATTTTCTTAAATTTCAACTCATTACAGCTACAAGACGGGATCGTGCATAAAGCGGCCGCTTTGAACACTCGGAATGCTAAGATTGCAGTATGGTTTTTGAATGGAATATATTAATTTACGTATACTGCATCGGACAATGTTAAGTAATGGTTAAGAATGGAAACTTAAAGTAATGACTGGTGTAATGCTTTGGGCGAAGTGAATTAAAACACGTTGAAATTATTTTATCACTCTTATAATAAAGTGTCGCGATCCGGTACATTTACGTGAACGTTTTCGTGATCGTTCTCGACTCTTCGGTACATTTTTTCTTCCAGTTTGACTACTTCACTGCGAACTAGCATTATAACGTAACATTGCATCCCTGAAATAAAGCGTATTTAATTGTCAAACATAATATAAACGCTACTGATATATTAAGAGTGAATTTTATTAAATACTAGCTTTTTCCCGCGACTTCGCTCGCATTGAATCAATTAAATAAAATTATAGGAAATAATTATTTATAAATTTTGTTCATTCTGATTCCTCCCAAAATATGTGTACATTATAAGTGTTATAAACATCTCTACATCACATTTATAATATTGGTAGATGACTTTTGGTACTTACCTATAGCAAACAATGAAATGCCTGAGTCGAGATACATTCTTCGGGAGAGTAAGAAAAATGTTGGTACAAGAGCAGCCAGGGTAGTCGCTACAGCATAGTAGTTATACAGACGCAACATAGATATGTCCTTCTGTAAGATATAGTAAAAATGTTAATGGAGCTGGATTCGTGCCAGGCTTCACTCGCACAGAAGCAGGCTTCATTTGAATAATATTGTTTTGTCAATGAGTGAAAGTGTCGGCCTTCCGATCCTGTATAGTATTTTGTATTGCATATTTATTTACAATGTTTTTCATAACGGCATCCTGGCATTTATCGGTATAATTATTGAATATTGGTAATGTTGAATCCTACAGTCCTACTCATATTATAAATGTTAAAATTCGTGAGAATGTATAGGAAGTATGTTTGTTATTCTTTCACGTAAAAACGGCTAGACCGATTTAGTTGAAATTTGTTTTTAGACAGGTGATACTTTGCGTCCCGGGATTGTTCCGGGAATGGGAACAACGCGGGTAAAACCTCGGGCCATTAGTAGAAAATTATTATTTTAATAGCATACCTGATAAGCGGCTACCAGGAGTAGAAAGTTGAGGATAACTCCCATCCCTAGTATGCTAAATAAGATGGTTGTCGTCAAAACTTCAACTGAGGAATCATCTGTTAGCAAAGACTTCTGCAGCTCCGTTTTAATAACGAGAAACGTCACGGTTAGTACTAGGAGAATCTAAAAAAGGTATTATTATATGCCTTATTAAGGAATACACTATAAGTTGGTACATATATCATGTGTTTTATATTATTTATAGCTATATCAAAGATCGCTTTTGTAGATAGATACATACCCCCAAAATGACATTGACATTAATTATAATACGTAGGCATCTACTATCTTCTATAATTTTATAAGATTCTTTATACAAACTAGTCGAGCCCCGCGGTTTTGCCGGTGTGACCCAAATAAATTTGTATGCTAAACTTTAAAGAATTCCATTCTGCAGCATTACGAGAATGACTAAATCTTTCCCGTGTACAATATTAACTAGGATTTATAACCAAATACAACGATATTTGACTTTGTTTTTACTGATTGGGTAAGTAGGTACCTATATCATCAAGAATATAGGCCTATTGACATATTTAGTTAAATCTTAACGTAAAACAAAATATGATTGTATGCACTTACTATATTTATATAAGCAAACAATATAATACCAGGCCGTAGAGGTATGCAAAAACAACATCTATTCACATCTGGAACCTTCATTATTAATGTTGGAGTCTCAACTCTCAAGAGATAAAATTAATATTAATATATCTTATTATTTAAATAAAAATGAACTGCACACACGTACTGATTCAACTGAATTAATAGTGATTACGTAAATAGCTTACTGTATATAAATAAATACAATTTAAACAGTACGGTTTAAAGATATATCATGCACCTAAGTACATTATAAAGAAATATGGAATCTATTACAGCGGCATAAGAATTGTATTCCAACTTATAAGAAATAAAACGAGATTACTTTAACATGTACCAAACTCTAATAACCTTTAACGAAAATATGATAATGCACCAGGTCAATGGCACAATAAAACTGCAGAATCTCTTGCAGGCATTAATAATATGAATGATTAGTGAATTGATTTGCAAAAATACGTCTTAATTGTGAAAAGTAAAATTTTGAGGCACTTTTTTTATCTATAAGACAATACATTTTTAGGTATTTATGCCAATATGTATTTATTTTCGTTTATTTTTACACCACCTTTTACTATTCACTCTTTCTAGCTTTTCCTCGGTCTCAGGTTGTCTGGGAGAGATCACTTTAGTGATAAGACCGCCTTTTGTACTGTTTTTCTTTCTCTTGCTGTTCTTAATGTTATTTTCTCATTTTGTTGTGCAATAAAGTGTATTTATTTATTTATTTATTAACATTGTTGAGTTATTCATTCTTATTAAGCTGTGTAGCTCTTCTTAATTTTACTTGGTCAGTTTCCGAACACACTATGTTTTTATAGCCTCTCTATTAGTAAAAAAATAAAAAATGCTCATGTAGTGTAATTAGATCGTTCGTGGGATGGTGACCTTTTTCATGTATCAATATTACAATAGTCGTTGTTTATATTTACAATTGTATGTTCTTATTTTAAAAAGAGCGACTATCATAGTTTCTTGCCGGTTCTTCTCTGTACAAAATGCCTTCCGAACCGGTGGTAAAAGTTTTGTAAGTAATACCATGATGATTCAAAAGTGTTACTAAATGTAGCCTATTTTATTAAAGATACTTTTGACTTTGACTTTGACTTAGATACCTTGATGTCACTTTGAACTCGACTACCGTATGTATTATATTATGTAGGCACATATTATATTTAATACTTAATAGTTAATACCTAGTACAGGGAAAAAACAGTATAAAATAAAACAGATACAACAAAGGATAATAAAACAATCATTACTCGTAATTCAATTTGCAACGATCAAGTGTCTTGACATGGTTCATAATTCCCTTATTAATGTTATTGCATAATTGAGCCACCCATGTCCGACCCTCAACAGACGTGCGCAGATTATCCCCACATTTGTTTTATTTTCGTTCAATTACCATGTATTTTCTGTTACTACTAATTCGGATAACGATGTCCTTAATACTTTTTTTTATAATATATTAACTCCGAACGAATTAATTTGAACCAATTTCGACTTACGACCAAAGTTACCTTTTTAAAGGATAT
>JADANM010006787.1:7105951-7142112 GCA_026213755.1 Eurema hecabe | reverse complement strand
CCCCATTATAATCTTGTAGTTCATCTGACTGTACATTGTTAAAGAACACATTTTCTCTTATACAAACCTCCTTTACATATGCTAATTCTGATGAATTCATGCCTCCTGGTAAAGTTAACTTACATAATTCAGGATAATCCTTAAAAGATTTAATAAGGTTATCAACTTCTTGTTTAAAATGCTCACTTATAATATCTGTCTCTTGAGAGGAATTTTTTAGCCTTATTTTTATGGCATTGCACTCATCTCTATTTTTTACCAGTAACTCAAGTTCTGACTTAATTTCTTTGTTATTGGGACATAAATTTATAGCTCTTTTCAGCTTTCTTTCTGCCTCTTCAAATTGTCCTATCATTCTAAGAGCTTTAGCATTTTGATATAGAACTTTTCCATTGTTCCAGAGACTACCCAGTCTATGTAACTCATTACAGGCTATACAAGCCTTATATGGTAATTTAATAAGATTATAACATATAGCTAGGTTTGTATATAATTTAATTAATAATTTTGTTTGAACCATTTCTTCATTCTCGTCAGCCAAACGGCACTTGTGTAGCATATTGACACCTTTTCTAAACATGTGAATTGCAGATGTGAAATTCTTTGCTTTGTGTAAAGCTACACCAGATGCATATAATATTTTGACTTCTTTATGCACTCTGACAAATGAATTTGGCTCCGAAAAATCTAAAGGGCTAAAAAATAAAATAAAATGTATAATATTATTGTAATAATAAACTCAAATAGAATTATATCATATCAATTTACCCCTCTTCTGGTGTGAGTATGCTCTTTACAAGTTTTATATAGAAAGCACACTTTGCTTTTGGCTTAATTCTGTCTAATACACCTAGTTCACCATACATTAATTGATGAGACAAAAGAAATAAAGATGTCTCACCAACTAACATGGACTTAACTGCAATTAGAAGACCTGGTAAGAGACCATTTTCTCTTAAATCTACAACCTGTAATAAAATTATAAATATTGTAAAAAAAATTGCTATGGGGAGTTGAGTCATATGTTTTGTATTAATTTTAAATCTGAATAGTGTAGTAGGGAAGTAGCTCATTAAAATGCCATCTTTTGATGTATTATTTTCAACCTATTATAACATACAAGTATCTAAATCAGTTGTACAATATTCTTGCCAACCTTAACCACAAAAGAGAATTTGAATAGGACACTAGAAAAAATAATATCAGAAACATGGGTAGGTTTTAAGGGGGTAAAACTGTGACACAGAACAACAAATATCAAGACTATATATTTGAAATTGAATTACCAATGGTTTGCTAGGCTTTCTTATGTCAAATGGAAATGGCTCAGCCTCCCAGTAACCAGAAAATGCTATTGACACAGTACATCCTTCATGTAAAGGAAGACCACCACCTTCATCTATAATTTTCTTTTTTACAAAACCTTGATCATCGACATTTACTAATCGTTGTTCTAGTTCATTAAAGGAATAAATTGGTTCACCAATGACATCTTTGTTTTCATCATCATCGTCTTCCGGATGAACTTCATTAAACTCATTATAATCTTCGCATATTTGTAAAACAGATCCAGATGTCAATAGTTTTCTAAAAATAAAATAAAATAAATTTTACCTTAGCTTTCTTGAAGAACTCTTTTTAGGTTTTTAACACATAGTAATAAACTTCTGTTTTTTTTAATAGAAAAAGATATTACCAAATAATTTTATCGAATTTAAAATAAATAAACATACCCTAATTCCAATCCATTGTCGAGTGCAACTTTTGCTTCCATTTCTTTCATCGGATCTCCAACATCAAAAATCATATAAAATACCGAATCAATCACCGAATGAAATAATGCATTATGTTATTACTTCTTTCTCATATAATGGGTAATTAGTAATTACTAATTACAGTAATAAATTGTACAATTCAACATTCAACAACAATGAACAATCAACAAATATAGTTTGACAGTTAGTGGTAACTAGTGTCATTGTCAACTATCATAGACAAATTCTATCTCTACAATGTTTGTCTGTACAGGATTTTGGGTTAACTAAGATCCTGTAAAATTATAAAATGTTTAACAGTACGGATGAGGAGGAAGCGGAAAATATTAGGAGACAGACGAAGTTATAAACGTTCCGTTCATTTAAATTTCCATAAACTCTTTGTTTTTTATTTATAATATCTTAATAGGTACAGAAGCGGGAATAAAAACCACGCATCCCTGCTTCTTGTTTCAAGATAGCGTTTAAACTAGTTAGTAGTTTTTGCGATAAAACTAAAAAAGTACTTTACAAGTTCTTAAATAGTTCGTTGAGAGGTTAAAACTATATTAGTGCTCTTAATAAAATGACAATATTTCAATATTTATTTGATTTTGTTAAATAACACACATACGTATATAAATATTATTTATGATAAATTAATATTGCTTCCTTGTCTTTTGCTTTAAAGCCTGTCGTAGAACAGCGATGTACGATGATATAAGGTCATCCATTTTGTAGCCCAATGATGTTTCACAAAGTATTTTTGTGCCTCTCATAAAACTACCCATTGTCATGTGGAAGAATGTATTTCCCGACGACCAGTTTGATATTTGTGAAAATGGATATGTTACCAGTATGTTCTGAAACCATAACAATATTTAAGGACACATTTTTTAAAATAATTAAAGACATTGTATAGCACCCTTAAATTAGAAAGAGTACAAGGCAAGAACACACGAAACAAGTAATTATTATTAAAAAAACAAAATACCCGACTGCACACTAAAAAAAGAGTAATTATGTCTTTATCCCGTGGGACTTTTAGGATAAAATGTATCCTATGACACTCCCGTAATCAAGACAAATCTAACGATACCTCATACATCAAAATCCATCAAGCCGTTTAGGCTACAGGAGGTCACAAAGGAAAAGACATACATACTTACATACACTCGAAAAACATTACCCTCCTTCTTTGGCAGTCGGGTAAAAATATGACACAAAGCAGCTTAAAATATCTACCGAAATAAAATTATCCTGTATGTGTTAATCCAGGATTAAAATGAATTGCATGACGGGATTAAACTAAATTTATGTAGTATTATAAACATTCTGATATCGATACATCAATTTTTTCCCTCAATCATAAGCATTCAATATATTAGTCGAAGATGACGTACCCTTGTTTGTGGATGAATTAAACTAACTCCTTGTTTATTTATTCCAATCACGACCATTTCAGGATACGATGGATCGGAAGTCTGTTTTACTTCAAAAAATGCAGTTCCAAATGTTTGATACTGATATATCTTCTTTAAAAATTGTTCCTTAGCTTCACTCTCGGTTATTGTGCCTAACTTAAAATAATTTGCACCGATTGAAGACTTCCATTGAGAATTGGACATAATTTTTAACATATCCTGAGGTATGAATTCATCAAGCATTTGTGTAATCTGTGGTAAGAGTGACTGATCGTCTCCAAATCTTGCTTTATAAATAAGGGCCGCTAATTCTACCAAGTCCTGCTTACTTGTTTTATGATATCCGCGCAAGTATTTGGGTAATTCTTGTGGAAAATAAAATATCTCATCAGCATTTTTGTCTTTTCCAGGCACAGTATTAATCCATAATTTTTTCATAAAGAATATTTGGTAATTCATTTGCACTGGACCACCTTAAAAAAAATAAACAATATATTTAATATTCTGTTGAGGAGTATCCAAAATTTCTGTTATGGAAGAACATTTAATAGGAAACAATTATTTAAGCTTATCATTTTGACAAAATTACTGTTTTGACAATAAAATGTACTGCATAAGATAAAGTAAAAATTACTACCTCCACGAGCTGGTCTCGTCTCCTTCATCCACTCGACGAGTTCATGTATAAAATCAAAGAAGTAATAATTTTCAGGGACTGAAAAGACCTTGTCAGCTATTTTTACAAATAAGCTAAATCCATCGCTATTTCTCAGATTTAGCCGACCAGTAATTTGTTCGCACAAGTCCCTAGCTTTTGTAGACGAGTCCACCTCGAAAGCTTCGTCTGTGTCGTCAGGGAAATATACCTTGTGATATATTTGCATACTCCTATGCTGTATTGCCTCAACTTCAACGACATACGGTGCATATATTCGTGGCCCTCCTCTCTGTATTTTAAACACACGTTTCAAACAATCTTTGGCTATCGGATGTGGCCTTGTCTTTAGAAATTCAACTAGCTCTTTCATTAATGTTTGCCCACAAGCAAACACACCCGTAGCAAGCCACATTAGCTCCCATCCTCTCTCTTCACTTAATTGAATTCTATTATTTGTTAACTGTTTCATAATTTGACAATATATTTCATCGCGTAAGCTTACTTCTTTTATCGCAGGTACAAATATTTCGTCTGTATATTCAGTTGTAGATCTCGCTTTAGGCGTCGGCATATCACCCATATATTTTAAAATCGCGAAGAAAGCAGAGACTGCCGCTGTAATGAATTTTTCGTTATCTAGAAGTTTTTTTAGCAGCGGTAAACGTATTGGTTCCCGCGTGTGAGCCCAGAAATCTCCCATCACCGATTTCTTCGCCATAGTAAGCGTTGATTGCTTAGAAATAGTCGTCTGTATATCATAGTTTTCTCTAAAATGTTCGTTCGCATATTTCTCTAATGTGTGCATTCTTTTTCTTTGAAGTGTGTTGTACTGCGATGGCACTTTCCTGTCGTTGTTTATGTTACTTTTTTTAAATACTTCTAATATGGAATTGGATGGCACAGAAAGAGTTGGCAATATGTAAACCTGTTCAGTAGGGAACAAACCTTCCTTTCCATTGCATAGACCATGACCCCATGTCGCATTCATGAGAGTTTCACCAGTAAATTCTTGTAATAGCGTTATTAAATCTCCCTTTTTGTACTGCAAGAATGATGCAGCGTCACTGTAACCTTGTGAATCACTTTGAGCAATAACAAAAGTAGAACGTCTTTTTAATCCATCAATGAGATATATAATTAAAGAACTCATTTCACTCGCTTCTATGCTTTGAAAAACAAATTCTTCTTGTTCTATAGTTTTGATTGTTACTCTTCCAATATTATCATAATCTTTATCATCGCTATAGGCCACGTATGTTACTTCTGGATATGTCATTTCTAGTAGAATATGTTCTGATTGGTCAACTATATAAATTCCAGTCCAGTTTATAGCTACAATTACGATGTCTTTGTTTATAGAATCGCCTTTTAATTTTATAGCCTCAAAGAATCTAGAGAATAACATGGGCCATTTCAGTTTTGCAAATATTACGATGTCTTCTTTACATCGCAAGGGATCTACTTTCGATTGAATACTTTGTGAAGACTCGAACGCTTTTGTAACCAGATGTTCCCATTTTGTTAATGCAGCATCGTTACTCTGAATAAATTGATTCGGTATGTAATTGACAATGACTTTTCTTAAAACATTTGGCTCAATACGCGGACCATACTCAATATAATGCTGTTGCGCGGCAATCATAGCTAGATCTGATTCAGAACTACATCTATATTCACCGAACTTTACTCCCTTTACAATTTGATGATATATTAAAGAAGTAGCGACTGGATCATCAGTAGGATTATGCCAAGGAGTAAACACTTCCTTACGATAGAACAATCTCCAAGGAGCATTTTTCTCCGGCGTGCCTTGTTCTTTTGCATATTGTTCACATTGAGAAATGGCATCCATTATATGTTCGCCTTCACTGCCTAATGAAAGTACTTTATCAAACAGTGTTATATAGAGCGAAAAACCAAAGGTGTCTGTGAGACCGATATTATCAGCTATTTGTGAACAAACTTCTTCTGAGTTAGTAGCTGAATCAGATTGTATAGTTTTTATGGATTCGTCCATTAAGGTAACGGTTAGAAGAATAGGTTTTTTCGTTTTCGTGGCCTGTAATTCCAGGTAACTCGGGGGTTGTGTCCTTGGCCCATTTTTAAACGTTCTTATTAACCTTCCTTCACAGTAAGGGGCATACCCAGCTGGGCCTTCCCTTATGAACGATCGAAGATATTTGACGAATCTTTCTGATGGCGGAAAACAACCGACACACAAGGATAGCAATATCCAACCACGGGCGTACGAAGCTTGCGATGGATTATTTGTAAGCTGTTTACAAAGCTGACAGAATATCTCGTCTCTGGAATCAATATACAAAATAAAATATCAATGTTAATAGAACAACGAATGTAATATTAGGATAATGATATGATTTTATATACCTCAACTCTTTGCGAATAATTCCGTGACCAATAATAAAATGCAGCTTTTCCAAATTATTACTACGACGAGAGTGTAACCAACTATTATACCATTCAGTAGTCTGTTCATCATTATACATAGTCTTCATAAATTCTTCGTTTAATTTAGATTGCTTTTTAAGCGTCTTTTGCACTAGTTTACTTTTATTTTCATTGTTATCCTTTAAGTATCCCTGTAATTTAAAACAAAATATGTCAAAAGAAATATTCTTTAAGCATTTTATGGTTCAATAAATAATTTACAGTCTTATATTTTTATCGTATAACTGATTGTTTCAACGAAGACGATTTTAATCACGACAAATTTATTCACAATCTTGATAACAACATTAATATTTGCCATATTCTTTAAAATTTGCTATTCAAACAAACTAACTACTTAAAAAAAACCCACTCACCTCAAATTCTTTACTCTTCTGGAAAGCACGACCGACGGTATCTGTCAATTTGGTCATGATAGGAGTATTGTCTTTTTTCTCCTCTATATATTTAGGTTCAGCGATATCACCCATAAATCTCAAAATCGTAATCCATAAAGCATGTGACGCTGATTTATCTACCGGGGACGGTAGGTCTAAAAGCGAATGCTTCAAAGGTTTTCGAGAGTAGTGATGGCTCACATTTCCTAAGAAATATGTGGCTGCAAACTTCTTAAAGTTAAATTCATCGAAAGGCTCTTCTTCAAACTCTTGTTGTAAGGGAATATTTATGACGTCCACAATTGAGGGTTTCTCCGTTGTTAACTGCAATAGCAAAATGTAAGCTATAAATTTTTTTTTAATTGATATTAATTTTAAAACGTTTAATTAAACTTACCACTCCAAATCCTGTTCCTCTAATTGTTCCCGCTGGAGTCGTCGTATCCTTTAAAAAACCAAAGACATCATCAACGTATCTATCATCTATGATTGTACTATTCTGCACATTGTTATCTCCGCCCAAATCCTTTCCTACCCAGAGCACTCTCGTGAGATCCGTATACTTTCTCTCATATTCGTCTTCTGCTTCTTTTTTACTGTATTTACTGAGTTCTTTTTCTCTTTTTAATTCATCTAATTTGATATTAATTATATGACGCTTGTCTTTTATTATTTTACGAATTAGATATCCTTTGCTACGAGCTTGTAATTTGGTCATGAAGACTCTAAGGTTTAAGAATGTTTTTCTTAGTTCGCGTGCTCTTATTATAGCCTGTAATCTAAGATATCCTCTACGCATTGCAAGATATCTACTTCTATAGCCGCGAGCACGGAAATGTTTCTGAATAATAATTGCGGCGGCACGAAGTCGTAAGTATCTTCTTCTATAAATAAATCTTCTTCCATTTGTTTGGACTTTTAACACAGCTGTCAAAAGGACTCGGTGTCTCAATTCTTCTAAAATAGCGTCGTGATGGTCTTTGAGAAAAACTTTAGTATGTCCAAGTCTGAAATCTTGGTCTTTCAATGCGTTTTCACAAATCTTTTGGGCAGCTTGCTTGCAGTCAGTCTTTTCAACTGGTGGGATTCCAGGAACAACAAGTCGATATCGGTGCACAAATTCACGATATGGATACCTAATCGGATAGCCAGCTTGTCTTATTTTTGCTGTTTCCATTAAACCTGCATATCGCAATTGTCGTACACAAAGAGGTCGATCGAATATCTTAAAATTAAATGTACATATTAGGTATTGAATTAACGAAAAACTTTTTAAGGTTAAAGTTATTACACCAATTTAACTTACCCGTGGTTTCTTAAGTTCATTCGGTTTAATACAACGAACGAAAGAGGGATGACAGGCGTATAACGTTTTCATTAACGCGTCTAATGAAGTTTTAAATTGATGGCTTAAAGATAACGTCTTGCGGCTTCCACTATGTGGTGATGCTACATCATGCTCGAATAGTTTATGGAGAAATGCATTATTCGAATCAAATAACAATTCCTTTAAATCGGCGGTTAGCATGTCTCTATTTTTATCTAAGAAACCTAAAATTTAAGTGTTCACTTGAGTTTATAATAATATGTATATGTTCGTTACAATATTGTTTTATATAATATTTATAACCATACATATTATAGTAAAGTTAAACAAACACATTACCTATGACGTCGTAAAAAACATCGCCCGCAAAATGTCTAACTCCGAACCTATGATCTCGTGTCGATTTTGAAGATAAATAGCACTTTTTACTGTTGTGATTGATATTTAGCTTATCCAGTAAAGATACATCTGTACCTTTAGGGAATCTGGATTCCTCATCAATTAATGATAATAAATTCATAGGTTTTATGCCAATGACGTCAAGGTTTTCCTGATTGTCAACGTAGTTTATATTCGTCCACGATATACCCTCTTTTTTATATTGTTCTTGTTCAAGCTTAAATATATGACGTACGAAAAACTGTTGTAAATTTTCATTAGCATAATTTATACAGAGCTGTTCAAAACTATTACTATCGAAATTTTCAAATCCAAAAATATCCAATATACCAATTGATCCACTACTTGCACTTTCATCTCTGTGTAAGGTTTTGTTAATAGTTTCAACGATATATACAAAAATGTGACCATAGATCGTTTTAACTAAGGCATCCCTTCCATCGATGGCTGAGGTAACGGAAATCGGCGAGATAATTTTTTCACCGTGAGCAATTAAAGTTTTCCTAGTAAGTGCGTCTTGCAATTGTGATTTACTAACGCCAAGAAGAGCAGCAATTCTATTTGCGTTAGAAGCATCCGCAATTTCAGAAGACTCGATATTGTTGCTGCTGTATGGTTTGAATTTTAAATTTCCCATATGAAGTATTGCAGCCAATAAACTAAAAACTCCCCAAACGTCATCATCGGGAAAGTTCAATACTTTAAAAGCGGACCTTATATCGGAGAACTCTAAAGCATCATTTCTACCGTCACAAGTTAACATATGTCCAGAATTTAGATATTCATAATCTTGTGGTCTATTCAGATCAAGCCTTTTTTTCTCATCCGCAGATAAACCTGTTACAAGGGAATAAAATATATGGTAATTTCTCTCTCCTTTGTTCTGTCGAACTATTCGAGATTTTTCTAGTAGATATTGCTCGATGTTGCCTCCTTCAATAACACCCGTTTTAGAGAAAAATATATTAATATATTTGCCAAATCTCGACGAATTATCGTTTTTTACAGTCTTGGCATTTCCGAACGCTTCTAATATTGGATTTGTCTCTTGAATTTGTTGCTCAATCCACGAATGTTTTCCACTAGCCGCAGCTAGATATTGCAGTAACAATTTAGTACTTTCAGTTTTTCCGGCTCCACTTTCCCCGCTAAAATACGAATTAAGCTAATTTAAAATATCAATAGTCTAAACAATTTTTCTTTTATGATACAGCATGAAGACAGTGGTCTTCGTGCCTAAAAGTAATATGTAAATATCCACAATATTTTCGCACGTCAAAAGATAAAATTATAACGAAATTAATAACCACGATGCATCGTGATTTGGTTACTTCTGTATTACCTGATAACCACGCATTGATTCGATCCCGACTCGAGCAATTCTCTATAGGAATTACTACCAATCGCAAATATATGGGGAGGCATATCTGCTACACTTCTGTCTTGGTAAAAATGTATTTGATCCATTGTGTAAATAGGTAATATTTCATAGGGATTAATTGCTATTAGCATAGAACCGGTATATGTCTGGAAGGTAAAGTAAAATTTAGTGAGAACCGCACTGATAATACAATGATAAATGAAGTGGCTCTTTTATATTACGTGAATTGTGTATTATTGCGTGGTTCTTACTTTCAACTTTAAACATATATATGGATAAACGTTCGAGTACATGTAAATTATATAGTGTGTTACAAAACATGTGTCCGATCCTGAAAGGTAGTATTCTGTATCTTTGAACCTTTTCGAATAAAATGAAACATAAAAATCTATATCTAAAAATAACAATACAGTAAAGTTTTAAAGATTATGTTTCTAGTGAAAGATTTACACAAATTCTGTGAAATTCACAAACGCTGGCAACTCACGTACGGTTTCCCTATAGATCATATAGTTAGCAGAGCACGTGAACGCGGAACGTTGTTATTGTTTCAAAACGATTGCAAAATAAGGACCTACTACCGGAACATTTTTCGGATCGGACACTTGTTTTGTAACATACTGTATAAGATAGCCTTCGCTGGTGGTCCTTACGTAAACCAAAAGAGAAGCATATATATTAGATGCTAATAATTCTTCTAAAACATAAATTAAAATAGTACTTTTTTAAGTTTTAATAAATTAGATTAAAATTTATTAGATGCGTCCCGCAATTTTACCCACATTTATACATATAAAGTTTTAAACCTTCCTTTTGAACCACTATCTATTAAAAAAAAACCGCATCAAAATTGATTGAGTAGTTTTAAAATCTAAGCATATATAGGGACAAACAACGGAATGTCGTGCTAACGGACTTTAAACTGTCATGTTTCAGATAAAATAGCGAATATTTAAGTAGGCATATTAATAAAGAATCGAGCATCCGAAATACCCTAAAACAATACATACAGTTCTGCATAATAAAACATAATATTATGTAAAATTAGATTTCAGTATGTATATTTGTAGATAATATCCTTATTTTGAAAGACGAATTGATATATGTGTGTGATTATATTTTTTATCTCAATAGATACCTACCTAATTATAATCTAATCCAAATAACGCTCTACGCATTTTAAGAGTTGCAAAAATTTAAATACAGGCACCATCCATTTTTCATCTCAATTTTTAAATTACGTTTCTCATGTCTAGATTTACAAATGAGTGTACATTTCTATAAATTATATCTACATAAAAATATTACTAGAAAGGTCGGGGCTTTCCCAGTCTCAACAAATTATATGTTAATGAATAATGACCTAATATCGCTTATCACAATGCGTAATCAGAGACGAGATAAATATATATAAATCTGCTTCCTAAATTCAAATATTCGTACTTGTCTTCAAAAAAGTTAAGCTTTGAAATCGATTAAAAACCTCTGTACTTCTTAAATATTATAAATCTGTATGTTTAGTAATTCATTTTTATTACGGCAAATATTATACGAAAAATCTGTCCTTAATTAAAAATAATATAACACAAAAACACCTTACATAAATTAGCTGTTGATTATATCGTATATGAAGATTTCGTAAAATGGTATACTCCTGTAGTTCACCAAGAGTTATCATGTCCTCAACACTATTTATGGATGTGGCATGCAGGGGCTTTAGAACATTTGTAATTTCTGTTATTATCTTTCTTCCATCATCATCTTTTACTTCTATTTTTCCACCAGAGCTATTTAATACTTTAACTGCAATAGGGATGTCATATTCGGACTTCCCTTGCGGTTTTAACCACACCATATCCTACAAACAAATGATAACCATTAAGAACTTACTCATTTTATTAAATTGATAGAATTTGGAAATGATACTTACCGATAACTGAATGTGTCCTGCCATTTTGTGGATTTTTCTACTATTCTGTTACTAATATTTTAACACACCTCAAGTGGTCCACCTTTCTACATGACATTGTTATAAAAACTGACCATGTTATCAATATTCTAGATAGCTTATCATTATTGTGTTGATGATAAGTTAAGGTATCAATAGTATTTCTTTGTATCAATAGCTACTTATTAGACATAGCCATGATAGCAAACATTTAAAGGATTTTAAAACAAAGTTATAAGATTACCAGACAAAATAAAAACAGATAAAATGAATAATTAATTTTATTATTACAATCCGAATTACAAAGAAACTTAGGCTATTTACTTGTTAATTATGTTTACTTCTTTTTCTCTTCCTTATCTTTTTTATCTCCTTTAGTTTTATCATCTGATTTCTTCTCATCTTTATCATCTTTCTTCTCTTTCTTATCCTTTGCATCTTCTTTCTTGCCTTCTTCTGCATCTCTGTTTGTAATTTTATTGTTAATGAGATTATGCAATGCAATAATAGATCTTACAAGCGCTGCTAAGTATACCACAAGTGACTGATCATTTGTTTTAATGTAAAGGTTGTCTGCAAAGTTTTCACTGGATATATCAGGTAGCAGATTGAAGATATCTTGTAATTGGTAGATGATTTGATGGTTCATAGGTAAGGAACCTTGTCCAACTTGAACAAGATAATCTCTGATTTCACTCAATTGTGAGTGAAGGCCTCTAAGCCCCAGCAGTTGGTTAGTGATGCGTTGTGACAGACTGCCAACTGTTGTGTCTTTAATGTCTCTCAGTAGATGCTCAACGCCTACTTCCTCTGCCTCTTCAGCCCCAATTTCACTTGGTACATGCTCAAATGTTCGGGTTGTAGGGCTACCATCATCATGAACTTCTTCAACTGCTTGGTAAGCTTCTGTAGGCAATCCTAAATCTTTTGGTTTAGCATCTATGATAACTAAAACTGAATTAGGACAATAACGCCTAATTAACTCATTAATAGCTACATCATTCTGATGAAGTTTAGGGCCAGTGTGATACCAACCAACAACTTTTTCTCTAGCATTTACCTTTTTAAACATACCATACATGTTTTCTAAATAATCATGGTCCAAGAACCAGACAGATTTATCTTTATCATCCTCATCAAATGGAACTGTAAAAGTAATAAATTTTATTATGGCTTCTTCTTTTTAAATGTAACATAAACACGTAAGAGTCACACTTATGTGATTATTATAAGATGTAAATACCTTATAATATATATTCCATACATCAGTGGTATATACAGATGGAATATACTAAGCATGCAAACAAAGGCCTAATCATAATCAAATAAATTACGCCAGAAATATTTAATCATGAAGTTGAAGCAAAAAATGCTTTTAAATGATGTGATAAATGAAATAACAAAAAAATACAATATGATTACTGTTACAAATCAACAAACCTATTTCAAATATCAACAAACCTGCAAAACTATTTGATACATCCAGCACTCCTTTTGCCCTCCAGCAGCCAAGCAGTACACCTACAACCCGCTTTTGATTTCCAATTTTTCCCATACGATTAAAGTGGTCAACCACACTCAGCAATACTAGTGGATGAACCACAACTTTTGTCGTTACAACTTCTTGACTAGGCATTGTGTTCAATTTTTAAACCAAAGTTTAATTCAGTTTTCCAAAGAAAAAGCATACAAATGATGCTTTACCACAAAAATCACGTCAACAAGGATGAAATCGCAAACTTAAATTTGACAGTCATTATAAAAAAAATACTTGTCTATTAATAAGAACCATAAAGAATGTTATGCTTTAAGAAAATTAATAAATGTTCTTTTTTAAATTGTTTTATCCTTTTTGGTAAAAATATTACCTAAATAAGCACTTTTGGACCTCATTTAGGAAAGCATTACACACAAAAACCTATCTCTTGATAATTCAAGAGTTAGGTTATCTGTTAAGCTAAACAACTGATTTTATGGGGTTTTTTATCAGATAGATTGTCTATTTCATTGAAAAATGCATAACATAAAAAAAATCCTCATTCCTAAAATATCCTCCACAGAGATAAATAAACAAATATTTCAATTATACAGATACATTTATTAAATTAAATTGGTCTCATGAGCGTATAATATTCTATTCTATATTCTATTTTTGTTGAAGTGCTGTGCTGCCACAATTTTGCCAAGCGTATAATTTTTTCTTAAGCTTCGAATTTTCTTCCTTAATGTCAACGAGAACGACAGTCAAAGTCAACATGACTGGTGACTTTGACATTTGACAATTGACATAGAGAACTCAGAACAGTGCATCTGAAGACTGAAATCTACATTCTACAATCTACATCAGCAATTTATAGGAAAATTCAAAATTCATAATTATAAACAGATTTAAACAGAAGCCTAACTAACTTGATGGTAAAATTGTATATGAAAATGTCTCACAGAGCATTGACTTTTGTAACGGGAAATGTTAAAAAATTAGAAGAGGTTAAAGTTATTTTAGGTACCAATTTTCCTCTTGAAGTTACAAATCATAAATTAGATTTGCCAGAGCTACAAGGAGAAATTGACGAAATATCAATACAGAAATGTCGGGAGGCAGCGCGACGATTAAATAAACCTGTCATAATTGAGGATACATGCCTTAGCTTCAATGCCTTGAAAGGCTTGCCCGGACCTTATATTAAATGGTTTCTGGATAAATTGAAACCCGAGGGCTTGCATCAACTTCTTGCCGGATGGGAAGATAAATCTGCAGAAGCTGTTTGTACATTTGCCTATTCCCCAGGGAACCCTGAAGATGAAGTTATCTTGTTTCAAGGAAAAACTTCAGGAAAAATTGTTTATCCGAGAGGAACGAGAGACTTTGGCTGGGATTGTATATTTCAACCAAATGGCTATGACAAAACATATGCTGAATTACCAAAGGATGAAAAAAACAAAATATCTCATAGGTATAGGGCTTTGGATAAGTTAAAAGCTTACTTTAATAGTCAGTGTTAAGTTTTAAAAATGAGAAACATTTCTGTAATTAACATTGTATTTCTATACTAAGTTGTTAAGGTACAAAGAAGAATACTTAACATAATATATGTTTTACATATAATCAAATTTGAAGTTATTGATTTATATATACCTGGTGCTATATAAGGTTCTAAATTAGTTCTATTGTAGTTTTTAAAATACCACTCATTACCATCACTATGATATTGAGTAACTTTTTTATTTTCATAATCTGAAAAACCTGTTTTCGCTTCTCTATTTGATATAGGCGAGTGGGTTGTCCTCATATCATAATGTTCTGCTTGAGGTAGAACCACCTTTGTTATTGTTCCAGATCTGCTATTGTTCCATTTCAAGTCATTCTTTGGTAAAAGAACAGCGGATAATGCTGTTGGTTGAGTCTCAATGCCTCTATGCTTTGGTAAGTTTGTTACTGGTTTTAGAGTTGTAATGGGCATACTTGTTGTTTCCAACCAAGTAGGAAGGGACATGTCATTGCTAGTGTCTGTCGTGATGATTCCCTCCTTCTCCGTTACATGAGTGATTGTAAAATTAGACTCCATCATGTTGTATTTACTTAAGTTTGCAGGGTCACTATTCTGTTCTTCAACATTCTTAGTTCTGTTGTAAGCAATATGAGTGCTGTTATCATTATCTAGATAAGCTTGCAACTCATGAACTTCACTTTTAGTTTTTTTATGTGTTGTAGTATTGTTAATGGTGTTGACAACTGGTTGTTTGTCATATGCTGCAAATGATTGATCAATTTTCCCCCCATTGGCATAGCTGATCTTTCCTCCATCGCTCACAACAGTCTTTGTAGCATTTATAGTAGCAGGATGAGGTATAGGCATAAAACCACCAGAAGTTGGTTGAAGCATTGGTGTGAAGCCCCCCGTTTCATATTTAGGATGATCTGTGACAGAATATTTTTTGTAGAGCTCCTGACCCTTATTATCAGACCAATCTATTTTACGGCCAGTATTCAACAGTTTTCCCATATCCAATGAAGGTAATGGCAATCCAAAAAAAGTAAAGCCACTTTTAGGTGGAGAAGCTGTAGTAGATGTCCTGATTTTTGTTATTTTATCTGTCTCATTTTTCATTGCAGCATACAAAGTTGGTGTGTTGCCAAAGTTTTTATTGACTTTATTTGTTTGATTTATATTGCTATAATCTATCAAGGTCTCATTATATGGATAGTCTATATATTCGTCATAAAAATAATCAGATTCCTCAGGGGATGGTCTATTTATTTTGTTTGTATTATATTTGTTTTCTATATGTGATACATAATCCTTAATATTATTCAGAGAAGAATATACTTCAGAAGCACCTAAATTCGGAAGTAATGCTTGATTTTCTAGAACTGTACATCCTTTTTCGTCCATATTTTTGGGAATATTTTTGCAATCACTTGCGTCAAAAGGCATCTTTATAACTAACGTGTTATCTGCACACTTTGGTCCAATTGATGTGGATTCAGAAAGCCAAGATTTAAGCCAAATTATATCACAGTTACACACTAGAGGATTACCTGAAAGAAAGCAGAAATATTGTAAAATGTAATTATTAATTACGCTACTTACAACATAAGTTCCTAGCTTACCATCTATGTCAAAGATTGCGATGTTATGCCTTAGTCTTGCAAAATTGTCTTCCGATACAGTTCTTAATTTATTATGTCGTAATGAAAGTACTTTTAATCTCGGCATCGAGTCAAATGGATGTCCGCTTATTGAACAAATGTGATTGTTATCCAGATTAAGTTCTATTAACCATTCCATATATTGAAATGATTCTTTATTTATCATTGATAGTTTGTTAAAGCTCAGATCTAAAACCTCAAGCGTCGACAGGTGTTTTATCCCAGATCTTTCTATATTATTCAATTGATTATTGCTCACGTTCAAATATTGGACGTAAGGCATATTCTCAAAAGCTCTCATCGAAATGTACTGTAATCGATTGCCTTGCAGTTCGATTTTCCGTAATCTAATAAGGTTTGAAAATACGCGGTCGGGTAGGTCTATGATATGATTTCTACTCAGATAAACAGATGTTAAGTTTGGTAAATTAGCTATAGCAAATGGATGCACAATCTCTATTTGGTTGTTATCTAAATCAATGCTTTCTAAATCGCGAATGTTTTTAAAAGTTCCTGTGCGAAGTTCCATAATTTTGTTACTCGGAATTTTAATCTCCTTCAGAGTCTGTATATTATTGATAACATTTCCATCAAAGTGCTTGATATGATTATTACTGATATCTAAAAACTTTAAGTTCGATAACATATTCAGCGAACTCGGTAATTCATATAAGTTGTTTGAGGATATATTTAATAATTCTACATCTAAAGGCGTATTTGCCAAACTAGTAGCAATACTCTTTAATCTATTTTTGCTAAAATCTATCGATGAAAGAGCTACATTATTTTTAATAGCCACGAAATCGATATTCTCCATGTTGTTTCCATGAAGGCTCACTTGTTTTAGTTCGGTAAGTTTGTCAAAAGCTCGCGGATGAACTGACATTATCTGATTTTCGCTGATATCCAAAACTTCCAGATGTTGTAAATCATTAAAAGTCGTAGCTTCAATCAGTTTTAATCCGTTGCGATTCATATAAAGTCTACGTAAGTTATGTAACGTTTTCATACCACCGTAGGGTATTTTTTGGATACCATTATTCGAAAAATCTAGTGTTCTCAATGAAGGAAGATCCAAGTCTGGCGAGGGCGGTGCTGGTATGTTTGTGATTTGGTTTCTCTGCAAATATAATTGCTCTAAAGCACGAGGGAGCCCCGGTAGAAATTCTACAAGCCTGTTAGAACTGGCATCTATTTCGTATAAGTTTACTAAATTTCTAAATGTAGCGGGGTGTACAGATATAAGTGCATTTCCAGAAATATTAATATGTTCTAAAAGAGGGGACTCAATAAACGTTATTGGATCGATAATTGCTATTTGATTTCCGCTTAGATTAATTCGCCGTAATGCTGGTAAATTATAGAATAGTTTAGGTTGAATCCGTTGAAATAAATTCTTGGACAGATCTAATCCTTTTAATGATGGAAGATTCCAAAGGGGACCCTCGCTCATGTCGTTTAATGAGTTGTTGCTCAGATGTAATTCTCTTAGAGCAGGCATAGCTACAATAGCGTCAGCTTCTATAAAGCGAATATTGTTTCTATTAAGATGTAAGCGTTCCAAACTTGGGTGTCCACGAAGAGCGCCTCTTGGTATATCTTGGAGGAAATTTTCGCTCATATCTAAAAACTTCAATCGTGGCAATGCGTCAAGCAAAGATCGAAATTCTGATACGTGTCTTATTTTGTTGCCAATCAACGTTAACTCTTCAACACCACTCCCTGACGGCTGTAAGAAAGATTCAGGATGTATCCTGATTATTTCATTATAGTTTAAGTCAACAATTCTTAATTTCGGAACTCTATGAAAGGCTCCATGATGGATAATGTTTATGTTATTATTTGACAAATATAATGTTTCCAACATAGGTTGGTCAACGAATGCTCCTTCACTTAATTTTGTTATGTAGTTATTGCTTAAATTTAATATAGCAAGCATTGGTAAATCTCTTGTAGCTCTTCCAACCATGGTTGCATCAGAAATGAAATTATTACTGAAGGATAATTCATACAACATCGGCAGAAGTGAGAAAGCTCGCATGTGAATGTTAGCAACGCCACAATTCGTTATTTCTAGTTGAGTAAGTTTAGGCAATTCGTAAAAAGCATTTTCCTTCAAACTATTTAAGTTCCGACTTCCTTGAATAAAAAGTTTTTCTAAACTTTGTAATTTTTCAAAAGTATGTTCGTTTATACTGTTTAAACTCTCTGACTGGATGTTAATGTATTTAAGTCGATTCAAATTGGTAAAGGTGGGTACTCTTCTTAAACTTTGTGATTGTATGGTTAAAGCTTGTAAATTATATAGCTTTGACAAACTTTCCGCTGGTATATTCTTTAAGTCGTTTTCCACGATGTATATTTCAACAAGACTTTCTTCTAATGTTTCCAGCCACGCTGCTGAAACTCTTTCTAATCCATTGTGTCTAAGCATCAGCCTTGCTATATTAAGACTTTGGAAGAACTTTCCAGGCAAAGATGGTAAATAATTGTTCTCGATTATCAATTCGTCTATTGTACTTCTTACGATGTTTCCAACTTTTTGAATGCCCTTCATAACTTGAGTTAAATCGCTGTGAGTGCACCTGTTAAAAAATAATGTGTCAGTGTAAAAAATATAAACTAACAGAAACGCATATACGCGTATAAAATTACATACCATATTTGAAGATCTTCGTTTCTACTTGTACATATGCAAGGCAGTATACTTTCTGATGCTGGACATAATGTGTCCTGACCTTTTGTAGTGACAGATATCAGGAGAGTGAGCCACAGTAATAATTTATTAGAACCCATTCCTTCAATTTTGAGATTGTCATTGTATCATAGTCCGTGGCTTTCTTTTGCAGTAACCTGAAACAAAATATAGGAATTATTCAATAATCCCTAAATATTATGTCTATAACTCAAGAAAACAATTTTGTTCAATTAATCTCTTCCTTATGCTTCCTCAAAATATTAACAAGCCTAAAATGCTTAATTAGTTAAAGCGTAACTACTGTTTTCAAGTCACCTAGTAAAACAAAGTAACGGATCTATATTTTAAAATGTTATCCGGTTGCGTCAAGGCCGGTGATTAAAACAATAAAATCGGGAAACAATAGGCGAGTGAATCAACGTGATTGTCGGGTTGCACTTTCACTATTGTTCTTATTTAGTGCTTCAGGTGTCGGAGTGGATGCATTACACCTAAAATTACACAATACTAAGTCGATTATTTTTAATTCTGTGCGCAAAATAGTAAATAGGCAATATGCCGGGAGATACATTGATATAAAAGTGTAAGGAGAGTAAAGTTACTGAAAATTAGGAAATTAAGCAAATTATTATCACCAATATATTAATATATTACAGAAGCTTTAACTTAAAAAAATAAACTTTAAATCGTAGATCATTATAAGGATACATATGAATAAACAGGCCACAACATAAACTCCTAATTTGCAATTCTCAATTTTTAACAATTCATGCAATTGACTGTACGAAATCTAATCATGTACCTAATGAGGAAATAGTCATTAGTCGCTTTGTTCTTCCTTTAAATATATTTCATTACTCCAAATCCTAATGTGCAAAAAATAAAGTCATTATGACTATTTCTCGTTACAGTAACACCATTTGTGCACACATAACAAAGTATCGTAACGTAACCTAAAAGCAACCATCGAGACGAAAGATCATTGCTGTACAGTTACGCAGTTATCTCCAAATAACTGTCATCTGTGAGGGGACACTGCATCCGTGACTACGATAAATATATGATTACGGTTCTTACGCGCCATAAAGAAAATCTGTGAGCTAGGTTTGAACTAGATGACTAGAAAGTGCCTTAGGGTTGTGGTGTAAAGTGCTCATTTAGTTTAATGATTATTATGAGATGGACCTCTTTGCTATTAATTGCTCTACCTTGATGAAGACATAGGAGATGAAACAATGTAGGTATTGTGTATTGTATAGTGAGGTACACAGTGGGGTTTTGACCGACATAAACCATGGTCCTTTCCTCTAGGTTCGTGGGTGTCCTATGAGGATTTCCCCACTATAAAAAAAGGTAAACTATTTTTAACTGGTACACTAAGAGTAGACACTGGATTAATCTATGAATGAAAAATGTCCCAGTAATTTGTAGGAAAGTTATTTCAGTCATTTGTATAAACATTTTAATAGTTATGGGACTGTATTGATAATAATAATATAATCGAACATATTTGGTCCTTTTAAAAATCTTTTTAACAGTATTCCCGTTTATGCCTTTTATTATAAAAAAAACACATACACTCATTAACTCTAGATCCTTAACCCTTTTTTTAAGGACCGGCAACGAACTCGCCCAGATTTGCTGCTGGTATTTCTATTAGCCAAACTTATTTACTTAATATTATATATTATTCTATTAGCCTTACTTATTATAACTTATATACAGTTGCCTGTTATTATAATAAAACGCCAAGTAGATAGTTGACCAATGCGACAGCCTGGAATTACTTGGAATTATTAATACCTACGAGAACGTCTCACATTTCATACTCATCTAATTACCTTGGTAACATATACCTATATAGTATATACCAATTATATGAACGATGAAGATGTTTATATAGCTTCGGATATAATATGTTTTTAAGTACATTTTTACTTATATTATAAATGCCAAATGAGGGTATATCAAATATGTTTGTTGCTTTTTCACGTAAAACTACTGATTACTGAAATTTTGCATACTTTAATATATTATGATGATATTTTCAGCTAAGAGAAGCCACGCGAACAGAAATTATGAAGATGAATCGTAATTAGTGTCTTAGAAAAGCACGCGGTTAAGCCCACACGTCAATGACATGGAAGTAAACATTTTCTATAGGTAGGTAAATACAACGTCGCTTTCATATAAACTTTTTAAATATGACCCGTTATTCTAGAGTTGGTCGCGTTCAAAAAAACTCTACATCTTAATCTACGTAAAGATAACTTAATTTTGTCACGTGACTCAACCAACATTTTTAATACGCTAAATGAGTACCTAGGTATTGTCAGTTAGTAAATTTTGCCTCAAAATTATTATTAAATATTTTTTTCCATTTAAATTACGCCACTATTATGGCTTTTTTCTAAAAAAACACAAGTCACGAAAATAACAAACCGTTACATAAATATTCGTAACCTTACTCACATACCGTGATCACTTTTACTTTTCTTTTCATTCACTCGTGTTCCAACGGACAACGTATTATTTATTGACCCTAAGAAAGACTTGGATAATTGCACCATGTACTGTAATACCTTAATAACAAACAATAGACCCTTAACACTCTATAGCACCCTTGTTAAAGCTATGATAGTCAAAAGCGGACTGGGATGCGAGGTGGATTTCGCATGCAAACACCAGACTTTCGGTTCATGCCTCGATGCGCACCAAGTAACTTATCTTTCACCATTGTGGCGCGTGCCACCAACGCCAAACGTAACCATAGCTGTGTATGCTACAGATGTGGAAATATGCACAAAACGTTCTAACTGATATGTATCATAAATTCTTATATTTTACGTCAGAATAAAGTGAGTATAGGAAAGGAATAGACGTTTTAATCTGTCTCATCCTCACCCTGACACCAGGCCACACCACATGACGGCCCTGCTATACTTGCTTGACCCTGCTATATCTGCTTGAAGGTATGCCTGGGATGCCTTCTTGACCAACCAGATCTGCCATACCTGCTAGACTATGGGGAAGACTGAAAGTAAAAATCCATCCATAGGTAGCATAATGTTTATTACCTATGGATAACCACATAGAAACATTAAATGCCCCACAAAAAAACTTAAAAAGCCTCTTTTGCCTCTTTTTACTTTACAAGATATTTATTCTTCAAATACAAATACTTACTTAAAAAATAACAATCTTTTTGAAGCAGTTTAATGTGTTAAGCGCGGTTTAAAGGCATTACGAGTACTTCGTTAACATTTAATCTTTGACCAAAATTGCAAAATGAAGATTGCACAGCAGTTTATCAAGATTAAATCCTTTGATGTTGTAACGAGGAAGGGTCGCACAATGAAATTGACATGCGTTTTACTTAATTGTACATAATATATTAACAATTATATTATGATGTATATCTTGTTATTTCAATTATCTTTAACTGAATGAATGCATATTTGCGTTAAGATAAGATTATTATAGTTCTGTTAGTATAGAAATGTCTAAGTAATTACGTTTTAGAGACGAGATCTCTATCATTTCATGCTATTTTTGTCAAGCTTATTGTCGTGGGTCGAATGAAACAAAATTTCAAATATTTTCTATATTTATTTAATTTACCTAAAAACCCATCGATAGGAATTTATGTCATTAATATAATTATTTTAACTAAGTCAAATACCTTTTAAAATTTAAATACTTAATTTCCTGATTCCTTTGATATTACCGATTTCATAAAATATGAAAAATCAGTCATATACAGTATGAAATATAAAAAAATAAAAACGAAAAACTTATTTGATGAAGAACAAAGGATAGTCTGTTCGTCTATCACACTGAGTAAATAATACCACAAAAAAGTGTTAGTTGGATAAAAAAAAACTGTCTCGCACTTGATCCTAATAACCCAGGACATTCTAATGTTCTCGTAGCTTTATAAGATAGAACGAACGCAAATAAACTCAATGCCAAAATTTACATACGTCATCTTAAACACACCCACCTCAACAGCAAATGAAATTGATTCACCACGATCCGCTGTGCCTTGATAAGGCTGTAACATTATTGTGCTTCATTTTCCTTTAGTGACTGAACGTCGCTCGCCACTCGAAGTAGTGAAAATTTAACTTACCGGCACGACCGGTTTTCATGTGCCTATTCAGTTCAACAAAATCTAATCAGCTTAGTTAGCTGTTGCCTTTCGTGTAACCCAAACTCATATATTGCAGTTGGTTTGGAATATTTTTCTTGTAAATATAATAAAATGACTTTATTAAAAAAGTTCTGCCAATCAGCGTTTAGTTTGCGTGCGTATAGTGTAAAGGCGCCTCTTCGAAATCCACCGAAAATATTAATTACAGGTGAGGTACAGATGAGAATTTTTTGTATTTTTATTTTCTCAATTTAGTAGTTTTTAATCAATTAAAATAAAATAGAGCCGCAATTTGAGAGACCTTTACGTTTTATTATTTTTTATAGATCGTGACTTAACTGTGTAATAGGATAAATAAAGGAGTAATTAATATAGAGACTAGAGCAGGATAAATATTAAATCAATTATTAAATTTTAATAGGCTGTTTTTGACATTTACATTTTACATTGAACATCGCGTTAACATATAAACATACTGGTGCGTCTAATATATTTATTTGTCAAATTGTTTCTCGAAAACCGAAATGATTTTTTAAGACTTTTTTAAGACTAAAAGATATTTTACTTCTTAATGCTATGAAAACACTACTTACTAGACGGATTTAAAATTATTTTGAATTATTAATTGCTACATCAAAATCGTGACCTATTCTTTTTTACTGAAGTTAAAGATCATTTTAATAAAAAAATCTCGATTCGCCAAAACATAATATGATACATATACGTTTAATATTAAATCCACAATCACGTGGGTTAACCGCGAAAGGGAGGTGGGGATAACTATAATTAGTCAATAAAAAAACTGTATTTATTGTATTAACAAATTGTGATCGTCTAACATATCAGAGATTTATAGGTACTTAAATTTGTGATTATTATTAGTTGAATGTGTCTTATGACAAAAACTTCATATATACAGAGTGTTTCAACAAGTGAGTAGGTATAGTGTCTTTAAAAGAATATCTGTGTATATTTATAAAAACATAGAACCAAGAGCTAGTTTTGTTAATACTTTTAAATAATTATAATAGAGCTTGCAAGTTTCATTTCGGAATGTGGAAAGTATTGAGTTGAAATTTAAACAGAAGTCAGAACCAGTTGCGTTCAACTATCAGTGTGTTAAATTTCAAATTAAAGCTAAGCTAAGCCCGACTTTTGGAATAAGTTATAATGAAAAATACAAAACTTGGCTACATTTTACATTAAAAAAATCATTAAGGATTTATTGGATACTTATTAACAAGATTTAAAAGATTCTATAACACTTCTCATATAAAACAAGTAATACAGACATGCGGCGATTTTACAGATACATCATTATTATTTTAGGTTGGTATCATCTGAAATCCATATTGTATGTTTAACTACCCAAAATATTTATTCTTATATCTATTGTTATGTAATTCTTCAAAATAAATCATTCCGTATAAGCAGACGAAAGACCTTGAATTCACGAAAATGGAGCCGGTTTCAAATGTTACTCGTTTTTGCGAATCGAAGGGTCGCCTGTAGTGTTATTTATGATCTAACCGAATTGATATTATTAAGTTCTAGATTCTGTACCTTAAATAATTACTTAAAATTAGATTTTTTTAACAATCACCTTTTTTATAATCCATATAAATATTTACGTTTAATAAGTTTACGCTGCAAATATTAGATATTTATTTAAATTACGGTAAAAACAATTTCCTTTGGTAAAATATTACGTGACATTTAACATATTCAAAACAAATTATAGAGCTTAAGTGATCTCTGATTTGAAGCCGGTTTGAATCTTTCACTATATTTGCCAATTATAGGCAAACGTACCTCCAATTGCAAATATGATTAAGAACTTAAAAACAAGACATGCTAAAGACGAGTTACGTATAGAATGTGTGAAAATATAAATATATGCCAAGGTCAGCGGATAATTTATGCACGTCACACAACTCTCGTGATATCTCATGACAGCATTTTTGGTTATGTAAATGTTTTTATATGAGGAAAACCCGGAACTCAAAGAACTTCGACATGTTATCTTTATTAGTGTTTCATCTAATTACGATCTTTATTACGCTACTCTCGCAAATGGATGAATTCATCATTTAAAAAACGATAAATGAAAAGTAATAGATAAGTTTTCATATTTCATTTCTGCAAAACCTTAAACTCTTGTTAGGGTTTGACAGGTGGTCTAGATTTAAGTGAGCGGTGAGAAGTCTGCGGTAGGTAGGGTATATTAATATTTCAAGTTAATTGAACTTGTTTAGTAATGAAATTGTCCACAAAGAAACGTATTTTTCACAAATCCCAATGGGTTTGTAAATGGAACTACTTAGATTATACCTACGTTTACGCATTTGACGTTTCAAAATATACATTTTTTTATAGAGGGAAATGCTTTTAGGCATATTTTTGGAATATCTCCAACATGTCTTGTTGTTATTAAATTCTTAAACCTTAGTCGTCTTACAATACTTACTTTTACTTAACTCATAGTACATATACGATGCTTGACTTTTTGTTGAGGTCGTTATTGAAAATGTTGGGCATAAATTCGAATAAGCATAATTCTTAGCATTAGAAATGAGAGAACAGATGGAAAAATATAAATACCTTTTAATAAAGGAATAACATGTTTACAATTATCTAGTGAAATTACGTAGTGGTATTATTATTTAAATAATTAAATAACATTCGCAGAAAACACTTGTTTTACGTCGCAAATTGCAATACAAAAACAATATGCTACGTCTACTCAAGTGTTTGTATTACGTAGACAAGTTTGGATCTTAAAACTGTAGACTATGATATCATATATGTATTATGTATACTTCTATTTTAATAAGTAATTGACTTTTATGTAATTTTTATCAAAGTATGTAAAGCAATTATACACAATGTTAAAAGTGATTTATTTTGCATACTTATCTTCTATCTACAGTCTGATTGCAATTACGATTATTGAGTATGTTAAATGAAAAGTTATGTTTTTATTGTAAGATTTCTCCAGATTCTGATAAATGATATTGAGTTAATGTCATGCACAATGTCAAATAAGTATATGTTAGGTACTCCTAAATATATCCAAAGGTTCTTCGCTCTTAAAGAATTTGAAATGATAAACGGGCCTCCGGTACTCTCACTTAACTAACTAAACCGAATATCTTTTATGAGATGTGAGCTGGCTTAATGCAGCCTTATATAACCACCATTAGATACCTTACAGTTTACATTATATATTTGCAGGTGGCCTGGGTCAACTTGGTGTTGAATGTGCAAAATATTTAAGAAAAAAATATGGCCAAGAAAATGTTATCCTATCTGATATTATCAAGCCATCTGCGGAGATTGCCAACGATGGACCGTACATTTTTGCTGATATTTTGGACTTCAAAGGCCTCCAAAAAATTGTTGTAGATCACAGAGTCGATTGGTTGATCCATTTTTCAGCTCTATTAAGTGCAATCGGCGAACAAAACGTTCCTTTAGCTGTAAGAGTAAATATAGAAGGCATGCACAATGTTATTGAACTGGCAAAGCAGTATAAACTGAGGATTTTCGTACCAAGTACAATAGGCGCTTTTGGGCCAGACTCGCCTAGAAATCCTACACCGAATATAACAATACAGCGACCTAGAACTATTTATGGAGTGTCAAAAGTGCACGCTGAATTGTTAGGGGAATACTACTATTATAAATTTGGTCTAGATTTCCGTTGCCTCAGATTTCCGGGGGTTATTTCAAGTGATCCACCCGGTGGTGGTACCACAGGCAAGTATATTAGTTACTTGTTAAAGTAATACATATTAGAATGGTTGTGGTTACTAATATGTTCTTTTTCTCCACAGACTATGCCATTGCAATCTTCCACGATGTTTTGCGAAATGGCCGATACCAGTGTTACCTGAAACCAGATACCAGACTCCCTATGATGCACGTCAGAGATGCTCTCCGTGCTCTGTCCGATTTCTTAGAGGCTCCCAATGAAATCCTCAACAGACGAGTGTATAACGTCACTTCCATGAGCTTCACGCCCGAAGAGTTAGCTGATGAAATGTTTAAACATATACCTGATTTTACTATCACATACCAACCCGACAGCCGACAAGAAATAGGTAATAAGTTTTTTTTTATATATTTATGTATATCTTAAAACGCTTTAAGTATCTATATAACAAAATCTTGTATGTGCTTTATATATATAAATAGTAAAACAAATATTATGAAAATGCGATCTTAATAAATAGATATGTGAAGAATTTTTTAAATTATTTGGCGTAAATCATAAATATAATAAAGATGTGCGTGCTGTTTTACCCCACAACTTTTAACCTATGACCATTATCAAATATCAAGTTCTGGACTATGTCCTTGCCAAATTTCATCCAAATCGGTACAGTGTTATAGAAATAAAAGTATAACAGACATAAAGAGAAATGGTTAATTTTATATAATATTACAACTAGTGAAGGATTAGATTTGATGTTTTTTTTTACTGAATTCCAGCCGATTCCTGGCCTCAAGTGTTTGACGACAGTGAAGCAAGAAGAGATTGGAACTGGAAGCCGACAGTAGATCTCAACGATTTGGTTTCTCTTATGATAAAAGAAGTCAAGGAGAAGATAACGGATCTCAACGGATTATGATTGTACAATGTTAACATTTTAAGGAAATGTTGGTGTTTTATCATTTTCCTGGTTTTGGCATAGGATATACAAATATACCGAAATCGATGCTGTCCATCTCCATTTGTTTTAAACGTTATATTAAGAGTTTGCTCATTGTAGAACTATAATAGAAATATAAGGAAGTTCCTAATATTTTGCGACAAGTGACTTAGTAGGTGAAAAATCGTGTCAATATTGGAGCCAACTTTCTTACTCTAACGAAGAAAATATGATAGAAATGATTATTGATTTCATATTAATGTTTTTGATGACAAAAACATGTTGCTTCTTTATGGTACATAGAGGT
The DNA here is from genome assembly GCA_026213755.1 of Eurema hecabe. Taxonomy (NCBI): domain Eukaryota; kingdom Metazoa; phylum Arthropoda; class Insecta; order Lepidoptera; family Pieridae; genus Terias; species Terias hecabe. The sequence goes on along the minus strand of JADANM010006787.1, from coordinate 7,113,911 downwards.
AAAACAGAAAAAAATAAACAGTATAAAAACAAATGCGTTTATTTTTCCAATAACCAATTTCAAGTAGCTCACAATTCTGTTATAAAGCATGTTACAGTTGTAATATAAAAATGTACAAACGGATAATTTTATAAGCTTCATTATTATGATTGGCTCATATCATAGACAAAGATTTTTTTTTATTGGACTGTGACGCTTCGTCGGTTATTTTGTATCTGTATCTGTATAAAACGCGAGGGCTTCGAGGATTTTTGAAAGTTTTTTGACTTACTTATTATTTATTTAAATATATTAAAATTATTGATACACTCGACACTGTGCTATGTGCGAAACTTCTATTATTACATAGAAAAGAATAATTGTGATATAAAGCATTCTGTTAGCAACATTGCAATATGCAACATCTCACTTGCAAAATTGCAATATTAAATACCTATATACAAAAATAAAATATAATTACGTCACTCCCTACTCCTATATAAAATATATTGACTGTCGTTAGGCCTATCGCATATTGCACTAAAAACAAAAAGCATTAAAACTTGCAATCTTAACCTAAACTTAATCTAGCTAGCTTCACTAGGATGAAAAATGAAATATAAATCATATACACGTTCAGTCTTCCTTATAAAACTCGGCAAATTTTACATATTATTATTACTGGACAAATTCTACAGTTGTTACTTTAAAATGCTTACATACGTTATCGTATAATTATCGGGGATAATGAAATTAACTTTTCGAGTTTATAATTACATATTATATGGTATTGATATCCCTTTATCCAAAAATTCTCTATCCTTCTGCCCATTCCAATATCACAGAATCACTTGGTTAGATCATAATCTAACGAACAATGCGCTAAATTCCAAACATTAGTTATGTTCACAATCCTTCTATCATTTTATAAACTCGCGAGAATTACAGGTGTAAGAAATTGAGGGTCATACGAGTATATATTTAATGTGTATACGTACGTGAAAGCATGAGGAACAATCGCATGGTGTTCCTGAAAATGTTTTGTAACTTTTTTGCTCAATTAATGCTTCTGTACGACGTCATATCAGATTTTATCATATATACCAAATATTTCAATGTAGGTTTGAATTGTTGCAAGAAACATATTTTCATTAAAATATCGTAAACAAAGGAAAACTTTCGACACATTCAAAATGAACATTGTAAGCTTTAAATATAGTGATATATATACAGGCGAAAGAAATGAATTTAACATACAGGGCCATTTAACAGATTCTAAATATTGCAGAAAACTAAAATAGTACAGATACCAAATGAAACCTTTTTTTACACAAACAAAAATTTTCATAAATATTCCCAGCAATTTTTTTTCTCTGTGCCTGTAAAAGCCATCAGGCTACGACAGACATAAAAAAGAATTGGCCAAATTGGAACAGACTTCGTTGAACTATGCACTAACTAATACATTTTAATTCTTATATTATACGAAGATGTGACAATATTCACGGTGTTAAGGTTAAATGTGTAAGGTGTAAAGTATAACATGTCTCTGTACATTAATAATAAAAATTACATATAAAAGTACTGAAAGAGAAACAGAAAACCGATATGGATATGTTGAAACAATATTTCATATAAAAACTACAAATTAAGTACAAATCTGCAAACACATTATAATGTTGCATTGGGTATATCAGTATACAATCTAAATTAAATTAAAGAAAATGTGATTCATCCTTATCGGTTTTTACATATTAGTGAAATAGTGTGTTAATTATTGTAAAAAATGTCAATGATAACTTATGTAAGAAATAATAACAACTTATATTTATATATATATATCAATAATGAAGTGTGAATCAACCATTTTAAGAATGATTATCTTTACAAAACCAGGCATTTGATATATATTTATTTTTAAACATTCAATTTTGTCAAGTAACCTCGAATAGAATAATAAAATAAAATAAGGTTTATTACTTAATAAATAACTAAACACTTAAATATTAGGCCGATATAAGCTCAATTATTCATTCTTAAAACTCAGTAGCAAAATATTACTGAATGTTATCCTCATACCAAATTCCATACAGTCGCTTGTCGTAACCTTGTAATTTGCTAATAGACGTGCAAAAACTCGCAGTGTGTACATGTAGTTACAGCACTTCGCTTGTATCCGTAAATAGTATTTGTTTCAACAGTTTGAAAGCGAAACTGATATTTTCAGTTTTAAAAGATAATAAAGAAACTTATAATTTAAAGACTACTATGGCAACATAACTTTGACCTTATTTCTTTACGTTCAAATTAACCGAATTTTAAATTCTCAAAGAACATTTTCCATTGGGCAAGTATTGCAACAAAATTCTTAACCAATCGTACGTACACCTTACTCAAAAACAGCCAACAAATTCTATCACTAGCAATTTAAAATCTACATAACTATACAAACCACGTACTTTACTCGGACATCGAATTCACATCGACCTTTGGAAAGAGACAACATAATTACTCGCATATGAAGAGCGTCATCTCTTTCGCACCCAGATATCGCTAGTAAATTTGTCGTGAGAAAGGGATACCGCTCCATGAAGCAGCTATTGGCCGATGGTCTCTTTCTTAAGATCGATGGTCAATATTTATCTCCGGGTATTGTATATTCCTATTAAAATATTACCTCTGCGATTAATTGACTGGATCACATTATTCGGACTTTGCGTGTTGCATTTTTTCCCTGTTCATGTTCAGTTCTTTTAGTCGCTGTCGGAGTTGTGCTTGCTTCAAATTTGTCATTATCCGTGTAGACTGGTACAACCATGACCCCTGAAATTATACAAAATCAACTATTTATTATGAGATGATATACAATTTATAATACAAAGACCGGTTTTTGTTTTTGTTATTTTCCTCGTATGATTTAGATGACATGGTAGGAGTTGGTATAGTTAAGAGCTTGAAAAGGCAAATATCGTCGAAATAAAACTATAGATATAAAATATAAAAAGCAGAAACGGATTTAGCCCGTTTCCAACCAGAGATTATATAATCTAATTTTATAAATAAAGAACAATTGCATCTGCGACTGCCAATACAGCGAAACACTTGACTTCACTTTTCAATTAATTGTCCACTGTACGACTATTAAACTAATTATACATATTATAATAATAGGTACTGACATTTGAATGCGCAGTTTTATATAATTTGCGGGTTTTTTCGCAAACTTGTTAAATGTTGAGCAGTGGCTAAAAAAGTGCAAGGGAAAAAAGCTTACACGTTAGAAATCATCTTAACACTAAAATATTTCTTATAATTGGTTAAATTGCTGCTTCCCGTATATTGAAAACTACTGATTATGTGTTTATTTTGTCCTCTTGTCACAAGACTTAGGTACTTATAGAATATTTTAATGCTTAGGTTAAATTGTAATTTTTAAATATGTAGTGTAGACCTTTCTTGACTGTACTTAACAAAATATTTATATTGTATACACATGGAAATAGCTTTGTTAATACAATTATCTACATTTAAATAAACAGCCAAACAACAGTGAGTCAATGATATTTATCTGTACTTTAATTACATTTAATCATATTAAAATCGTTGATTAAATGCTTGTAAAGGGATAAGGGCGATTGATGACTTGGGCATTAAGCAGAGTGGAAAATTTGGAGCGAACAAAATTTCGCAACTGAACCTCAATATTTAGGAAATATTGTGGAATCATGGCATTTTTACATCGATGTTTTTTTCGTTCTTATACAAATACCAAATGTAGTATTTGTAGTAGCACTAAACTTTATAAGAGAGAAATTAATACCATTAATCTATGTGGGTGCAACTTTCGATGCACCTCGCTGAATAATTCTTTTTTCTTTTACCTTTATCTCTTTAAAGGTAAGGTTTGTATAGAAGAAAATTAAAAGAAAATAAATGTGAACGGATTTTATGCAGGTAAGACTAAGAGACAAAGTCCCTATGCATATTAGTATAAGAAGAAAGTCGTGTTGATGTATAGATGTTTACAATAGAACTACTGCATATAAATTATATAAGTTTTAAGATTGATTACAGGTAGATTTGGCCCTCAACACGAGTCTTTATTCTGCTATTTCAACGGAAACTTAAATAAGGCGAATTAAACCGAGGAACGCCGCTAGTGAACAATAATGACTACATACAATTTTAAATATAAAATTATCGTCAACGTAATTAGCTGGTATTTTGAATGCTTTACATTCTTTAATGAGTATTTTCTTATCTATATAAACGTATACGTACCTACTACTTACCCACAGTCAGATTGAGCGAGGTAAATGGTAATAGCTATTTGGATAACAATGATTTATTATTTCATTAATTAATTTATTTAAATACAATTTTATTCCATATACATTTAATACAATAAGTACTCTTAAGAGTACCTACTATCTGTATAACACAGACAGGATTTTTTTGACGCCGACTATAAACTTTGAATTGCTGTAGCAATATCAACTTCTTAAATTACTGGTATGTTCTAGAAATCTTCATCTTGAATAATAGAATCAATTTTACTAATCAATTTTAGAATATTTTTATCATAGATTATATCTTTACGCTAACGTATAACTATTTTTAAGAAAACAAACTGTGAATGATAATTTGCATAATCCTTCGATAAAAATTTATCAACCGAAAATACGTCTTACGTAATTTCAGATTGTTTACAATAGTTTTATCGAGGTGCGCTTTATAAGGTACATACTGCATAAAATGTTATCGACAGTATTATAGATAGATTTAATTACATAACAGTTTAATACCAAAAAAGATACGAATATATGTATGTTGGGTTGCAATCAGATAAGTATCAGTCAGATTAGCTGGAAAGTCCCAGTCAACATAATTCTTCACAAATACATATATTATCCATACTAATATTATAAATGCGAAAGTAACTCTGTCTGTCTGTCTGTCTGTTTTTCCATCAACCTAAAACTACTGAACCGATTGGAACGAAATTTGGTACGCAGATAGTCTAAAACTTGGGGACGGACAAAGGCTACTTTTTTTAAAACAACCCCCAAAAGGTTGCGCGAGGGATTGAAACGTTTTATAATTTTAGGCTTTTATGACCAAACCGCTGAACCGATTGTAATGAAATTTGGTTCACAGATGGTCTAGAGCCTGAGATAAAACATAGGCTTTTTAACTAGAAAAAAGGTTTATAAGTGGGGACGGGGGGTGGGGTCAAAGTTTATATGAAAGTCCACGCGGACGGAGTCGCGGGCAACAGCTAGTTTACAATATAGGTCAATCTATATTCAACTTGCCTAAAGACTTATATATAACATATTACAGTGGAATCTCTATAACTCGAACCTCGTTAAATCGAATTCCTCAGTAAGTCGAAAAAAAGTGTCATTCCCTTCCGCTGAAGCCCTAAATACGCGATATCTCGAATTATTTTGACTTTGTAACTCGAACAAAATGTTATTTCCCTATAAGACATATTTGTACCCTATAACTCGAATTTCAAAAAGGAGACTCTATAACTCGAATTTCAAAAATCGCACCTTTCTTAGTCGAAATTTTAGCGGTTAAATCCTTTGTATCTCGAAATCCTTTTCAAGTCGAAAACTCATTAACTCGAATTTTTTTGCATTTCCCTTGACATTCGAGTTATCGAGATTCCACTGTATAACTTTCACGCGATTTCCATCAGTAAAAAAACGTATTAAATACAGTATTTTATTAATGATACTATTAATGTGTGAATATTGATATGATAACACACAATGCTTGAGCCTCCATTTATAAACGCCTACTCAAGTGGCGTGATGTTGATACGAAAATGACGTCTAGACATGTTTTGGTACACGGACTACTTTGATATCCATACTTATATTATAAATGCGAAAGTACCTCTGTCTGTCCGTCTGTCTCGTCCATCACGCTAAAACTACTGAACCAATTAGATCGAAATTCGGTTCACTGATGGTCTAGACCCTGAGATAAAACATAGGCTACTTTTTAACTGGAAAAAAGGTCTATGAAGAGGATGGGGGGAAAAAGTTTATATGAAAGTCCACGCGGACGGAGTCGCGGGCAACAGCTAGTATAATATATACGCTAGCCGCGCCCCGCCGTTTGGTCCCTAGTTTCTTTACTAAGTACTTTAGCCTATAGTAAAATGTTAACTGATTGGTCTTATAGAGTCCGAGTCTAATAAGGAATTCATAATTTATGTATAGATGATGCATTTTCCATGCACCAATAACATACGTCATGCAAAGATCCAGTCACATTTTAGAATTTTAATTTTGTGTTTAAGAAAATCATTGCCAGTGCCTTCATTACAATTAAGATCATATTTTTCGTATTACAGCCATTTCGCTTTTAGAAGGGGGTCGAATAAAACTAAATATAAAATACCAATTAAAAATCAATATGAACTACATAAAAACACACCTCATATGATTAATGGTTTGCATAGATGCTCTCTATATTTTACACATTTTTTTTTTGTTAATAACGTATCTTTTTGTTTTATGGCTTATTTAATATAATATACTGTTTAAATTTCAAAAGAAAAGAACCTATGTATTTGATTTATATTACAAGTAGGCGGACTTTTTGGTCTTGAATATTTTACAAGTGCCGAAACCCAAGAACACCTCAATTGGACACGAAAGATAATGACTTTTTCAACCTTATCGTGAATTTTTGTATTTTTTTAAATGTTTTTTTTTTTTTGTATATGGAAAGCTGTATTAACAGTAACGGGTCCGAAATACTTTGATCTCTGTTGACCCATTTATGTTGGTGTCAGCGAAATCATTTGCCTATTACTAACCGGTCCATCGTAATTTTTGGAATTAAGCATAGACGTACAATATAACAGCAAATAATTGTAAAAATAGAATCGGAGTGCTTCAACCTTACAAACGTTGCGAACGCATCGAGTCGTCTGCAAGGTTAAAAATAATGTACAATCAAATCCAGTTTTAATCGTATGTTGCAGACGTTTACGTTTATCTATATTTGCACATAGTAGTTTTTTATACTACATTTCGTTTGTAAAACATTATTCTGTATAACCCTTCATGCTTGAAGGAGGATGGTTATTTATTATTATTACCTTTTATACCAAAAATAAAAATGAATACCAACATGTTTTGGTAGCATAACTCAAAAACACCTGGGCCAGTTTGGCCAATTCGTTTTTTTTATGTTCCATGATGTTGAAAATGAGAACGTTGTTCCAAAATTTCCCTTTAAGACTTTCTTTTCTTATTCATTTCGGATAAGGTCAAAGAGGTAAATTTCAATTCAAATGCAATGAAATAGGTGAGTCCAATTGGCAAATGACCGGTTTATTATTTTGTAATAAATTTATTCTTATTTATAAATGTAAAAGTAGAGACGTTTTTTACGTTTTCACGCAAAAACTACTGGACCGATGATCATGAAATTTTGTACACATATTCTTGGATATTTTTGAAAAAATAACGAATTTAGTAGGTACGAAAGGAGCCAGTTATCTTATAATAAGGCATGTATTTAAAATGCAGTTCTCTTCGTACTATAACGATAACAAATACACCTTAATCACTGTGTACTTCTGATAACACATATTTTATTGTCATTTTTAAATTATTTACTCTAATTGGGTTATTTGTTTATGTTGTATGTATATTTTTTTATCATTGTTATGAATTTTTTATCATTTTAGTAGTTCACGATGATATAATAACATGTACGGTGCATATAAAATTTCGATGCCAATATAATGTTATCTTGCATGAAGCAGATAGAGATAAATCATGACACGTGAAACAAAAGTACTGGCATGTTATACTACAGGTGCAATGTTATAATCTTGGCTATTAAGTTTTTTTTGCATGAAGAACTATGGACACATGGACGGATATACATATAAACGAATAGTCATTTTAGAATATTAGCTAAAACTATGTGGTTTAACGTACGTAACAGT
>JADANM010006787.1:7040351-7078891 GCA_026213755.1 Eurema hecabe | reverse complement strand
TAATAAAACATAACATATTTAAAATAAATTATGAATGAATTTACAAAAACAAATGGTTGGAACAATGTTTATATGTAGGTTTAATATCAATAATTTTATTATTTTATAATTTCAATATTATATGTGGAGCTCTTCAAATATTACAAAAATACTTACGACTGTGTCGTAGGTAGCAATGCCCAAATCACCGTGATACGGTGCTGCGTCCGCCACCACGAAAATGCACAAAACCTGAAGGTAAAATTATATTGTTTGCTTCAAATTACTTGGCAAAAAGTTAGTTATTTTTTTACAAGTGTCACCGTAATACTTAAGATTTAACTGAAGATTTAAATTTCTTTGATACATAAAAATAGAGTCATACTCGTATTGTCAGTATATAATAAGTACCATCGTATCTCAAATACGATTGAACACTATAATATAATGTATTGTCTATAATTAAAATGAAGAAAAAATATCGTAGGCTATTTAATTATTTTGAGACATTACAAACAAGACCGTTGTATCGCAAAACAAATTGATTTTTTCTCTTACCGCGATGAACGTAAACATTTTCACGAATTTCACACAATTCACTACTAAACGTACGAATGCAGTGTGCTGCGTGTATTGTTTGATCGGGTTATATACTTGTTACGTGAGTTCGTTGGTTAATCCCTAACAATCCTTCAGTTCACGCTTATTGACTATACGAATTATTAATTATGTTTTCATAATGTCATAAATTAAATTCAATTAAATGTTGCGATCTAACCTTTGAGGTTCCCGACTTCCCGAGATAGTAGATACTTAACTGAAATACTTATGTGGTAAGAATATCAAAATTTTACGTTCTAGTTAACTAAGGATGATATTACATTTTTAATTTAATTCAAGTCTTAATATAGATCTTAATAAATACTAAAATATAAACCTTAATATTTGTTTATCGCCTTTACCTATAAAACACTATAATATAATACAACAAAGTCTAAAAATATTATATATTAAGAACGGTCGCTGTAGTCTGTACCTACTCTGTAAGTAGGTATGTGATCATATGTATAAACACTATCTACCTTATGATTTTGCAATAATACCAATAATCTTAAAATTAATCTACAAATGGCAAGGTTGAAATTCAAATTTAATAACTCTAACTTATTCACTATATTTTTGCTTATTATATATATCAAATACCCCATAAGTTGTTTTCTTTCATTTATAAATTATACTAAAGTTATATTTTATTCTCTTATGTTACCTTAATTACCTACAATGTATAAATATTCCTCGTCAAACATATCAATCCAATTAGTTAATTAAGTTCTGACAATGCAATAGACTGAAATTTTAATTATATCTTTGATTGTTATTTATTATTTTTAGAATTATGTCCGTTGAAATTTTGCGATGGCCTAATAAATAGTTTCACAAAGGAAATTTCTCTACTTAAGCTAATGACGACGCACCTTCCATTAATGAAGAATACAACAATGTAAGATTTCCGATTACGGTAAAAAATATTGAAGCTAATCCCTCGTAACTCTTCAGCATGGCCGAATATTTTTATCCATAGACGCTTATATTACGCAATTTATTTTTTGCAGTATTTCTTATTGTAAATTATAGTTGAAAAAATATTTAATATTAATTTCAGCATTGGAGACAGCTAACTATTACTATAATATTTACGTAGGTACTTCTTAAATAATATTTGTAAATATTGACATGAACCTATAAAAAATACAACTTTAACTCGCTTCGGGCTACGGTTGGTCTGATATTCTGGTCTATTCGTCTGATAGCTCAATATACTGGAACATTCAGTTAACAATTTATTCATACATGAAAATGCTTGGTCATTTCTATAGCACGACGATGTTGAATAACCATAAAAACTAATAAAACGTAAAAAAAATGGTTAATTAAGCAATTTTACAAGCAAATTGTAATTAATACGATGCAATTGCAACTAATTCGGCTTCTCTCGACCGCCTCATTACCTCTTTTCAGTAGAAACACTCTTTCCACTCAGACTTACACAAATTCACATTTGCAATCAGACCTCGGAGAAAAGTTCGTGCCACCCCGCGGCCGCGCCCGCGCCCCTCCGCGCCGCCTTTAATTAACAGAAAGTGGTTCATTAGAGCTTATTCATTAAAGCAAGGAGTAATTAGCGAACTCTAATGAATGCTGTAATAATGTAAGAGCGGCCGCCACGGACTGCACCCGACTTCTAGAATTATCTAGAAGCTGAGTATAATTTAGTAACGACGTTAATTTATTAGCGCCTTGATTGCGGCATAAACGACCTATTAAAACTTTATCTATAGAGGCTGGGGTCCATTGAACTTTAGTTATGTATCTGTTAACGTAATAGAAGTGTTTTTAAATAGTTTCTTGCATTAGGTAACAGCTACTGTAACTATTCATAACAGATATGTTAATGAAAAATTGTAATTTATTATACATCGGAACGAACAGTTGCTCGTATAGAAACAAAAGTAATTTAATTTAAATATGTAGGTATGCATGTTTTATTACATAAAATAAAATGCTATATGCATGAAAGCGGACGTTGGAATTAAATAGAGAGTAAGTTTTTATTGGTAATGTAACAGCTAAGTATTTTTTTATAAATATTAGAACAAAAGAAAATACTTATGGTTATATTATCGTCAACTCTTTCGTGTTAAAGTTTCTTGTACACTCTACTATATAAAACTAGCTGTTGCCCGCGCCTCTGTCCGCGTGAACTTTCATATAAGTACGTAGTTTTAGCGTGATGGAAAGACAGACAGACAGAGTTACTTTCGCATTTATAATATTAATAGTATGGATTATATAGTAAGTGTGAAAGAGTAACAGGCAGACAGACAGATTAAAGAGCAACAATCGATTTTTAAATATTAGTAGGCAAGTCACTTACAACTTTAAAAGTTGCTCTATAGCATCCGGAAGAGAAACCTTTTTTTTCACCTACTTTGGAAGAGATAACCTAAAAATATTATAACCTCTTTAGTATTTATAATACGAAGTAGATCGGTGGTTTCAACTAAAAATTAAGTTGATATTTCATGTTCAAAATCAAAAATTATTTTACGAACTATACCAAATACAATGGACGTAGATACCTACATATATAATTTTTCTAATTCTGCATATCTTTATAAACACACGCCCAATTAGCATACAGAAAACAGTACAAGTATCTGTAACGGCGGTCCTGAAATGGCTTGTTATGTCGTTAGGTAAAATTTCTTGTATAAAAGCATGTTCAATATGGCTCGCCGGACAGTGGACAGTGGACATGTATAATGATGCTGACATTACTAAAGTGTATCGTAATGAGACCTCCTCGAAATATTTATTTTATTACCTCGTTAGAAAGAAATTCGGTTAAATCTACTAAAAATGTAAAAGGTAAAATGTACTAGGATTTTGTTTTTTGTTGGTCGGGTTCATTCTCATTTCTGAGTAACGTGTGCTTATTTGAAAAAGGAAAGAATTTATGTAAATTAATATTTTGGTAGAATTTGATTTGAGAAATGTTATATCACTTAAAAATTGGTGACATTGCTCCTTCACTTCATACAGTATAAAATAAAGTCGCTTTCATTGTCCCTATATCCCTATGTATACTTATTTTTTTAAACTACGCAACCGATTCACATGTGGTTTCTTTTATAATAGATAGAGTAATTTGGGAGGATGATTTGTATAAGCTAAATCGGGGCTGGTCGACAGTGGTATGTGGAAAAGTCTGCAAGTGGCCGTGAGTCGTGAGCCCACTGGGCTCTGGTGGTTTTAGTCGGTAGAAGTCTAACAAAACCGATGATATTTTCCCTGAGGTTCATATTTATCCTATGAATGATAAATTCTAGAAGATAAAGCTAAAAAGTGATAAGATTTTCACTTAGAAACTAATTTCTTTGATCTGCATTTCTAGGACACCGCTACGGTTAGATCAATGAATGAGCATTCATTTATACTAATTTAAACATAGCTATTATTCAATCAACATTTCTTAAGCTCAACTAAGTAGAAAATGAAATTGCAAAATTACCGCGTATGATATTGAGCTAATTTATTGATTTATGAAAAACCTGTCGCGACACGCTCGGCTTCAGCTAATCAGCGTTGTAGTGCACGGGCCTGTGATAATGAACTTAATTATAACTTTTAGAATTGTATTGCGTCTTAAATATTATTTTTCTGTTGATATACTTAAGATTTAGGTACATATCTTGAAAATTATTTGTTGTTTTAGCGGGTAGCTTTTAACTGGTAATCGCAGAATGAGGTATAGGAACAGAAAAATAATTCCTCGTTGGTTGTCAGCTATAGATTTACGGTTCTTCGTTGTAACAAGGCAGGCCGTAGGCGACTATTGATTAGTGACCGGCGTTGCATAGCCATCATTCATTCATCGCGTCCACACGTCACTCAAGCCCGTTTTTCGCCATTTTGCGCCGCAGCGAGGGTACATATTTGATGGTGCATCTGCTAGGAAGGAAGCCGAGTAATTGGCCCGGCCTGCGGTAATATTCGAAGCCTAGTTACTTACGCTAGATTTAAAAGCGCGTAATTGTTGGTTTTTTATGTGACGCAAAAGTCTGGCTAAGGAGTTTTTGCCATGGACATGGGCAACGGCAATCAACTAAAACAATTTTTATTTCATTTTAATACGTTTAATTTTTAATAATAATAATAATAATTTCTTTTTCGAGAACAGAGATAAATTAGATATTTATTGTTATGTCGATTGTCAAATGCTCTCTCCAAACTATGTCTAGAACATTTTAAAAACTCAGATATTTCGTACATTCTTAATATGTTTATTTCCCAATCTCATAGTCTTAAAAGGAAAGAAACAGATGCGGTAAAACATTGTAATGCTGGGATACAAGCAGAAAAAGTAATTCGCGTTTTCCTTATTTTTAACGTATCGATAGCAAACAATATTATTTAAAAATGCTTGCGTATTTATTTCCTTTCAAAATATTTATTCAGTGAAGCGATCATACAATGCGATAATCCAATTGTCGCAGTGTCCAAAACTCATGTTCAATACGCGAGAAGTGCTTTCGAATGGAAAAAATCTGTACATGCTTATTCTATCATTATTTAAGTGTTTTTCTGGATATTTTGTTTATATTTCATGAATATTTCAAAGTTTATAGGCTCTGTTTTATGATGATTTCTTAGTGTGCTGCCAGCTTCTTCTAGCGTCTTTTTTGTTGGTTGAAAAGATGATTTGGAAAAAAAGGTGAAGTTGTATTTTTATGGCCGTATGGTTTTTTAATTCATGGTTCATGATGATTATAGGTAATATGTCGTCCATCATAATAAATTGCTAAGTATTAATTAGGAGATGTACGAAAAGATTTTTTAGATCCAATCTCAAATTAAGTTTTACAGATAATTTTTTTGGAGTTTATTTTTTTCTAAGACTAAAGACTACTGAAATTAGTAACAATTTTTTTATGGAATAATGCTCACGCATATCTACAACGCCTAGGGAAGGAAATCATCATGTTATAACTAAAGTTGAAAAAACTATTAATATAAAGAACTTTCAGGAAAATAAATAAAAAAAATACTTTCACAAAAAGCTTGCATAAGATTTCAACATCTTGAGCATAATCATCCATTAATTTAAGAAAGTGAATACAATTGAATTATATTTAAATAATAATTACGCATCTTTACTAATTTTATCATTATACGGAGCCACGAAAAAAGCCTTTCTCAGGCTTGTTTACATAATCATTCAATTTGCAATTTTAAACAGCGCCGACCATCTGTTTTCTTGCTTTTTAATTCAATACACTGTAACTGTGCTTTTTTCTGAACCGAATGCGGCAACTCGGAATGAAATTATAATAAACTTCATTTTTCTTTTCGACGGATTTCATTTACCTAACAAACTTGTTACCCCGTTTGCCGTATATGTGTGACATTAAGTGTGTTGAAACCAGTTAGTGTTCAAATTTATTTGTTATTAACTTTATCGTTTATTTCTTTATTAACGTCAAAACTCGGAACTAAAAGTGCTGCGATATTTGATGTATAAAGGACTTGCGTGAATTTTGCTTAAGCATTTGTGTAGGCGTATAAATTATCGACATTTTTAAATCTACTAGACTATGTATGTAGAACTAGCGACTCTCATAGGCTTCGCAAATATAATAAATTAATATATAACCCCTCCTTTTGAAACACTGTTACAAAAAGCTTTAACGTCACTTTCTTTTATATAATATATACAGCAAACGCTAAGTTTGAGTTTTGAATTACTAACTCTGAGTTTAACCAGCCTGAATCGATTTCAGTTTTATATATTTACCCCAAAAAATGTTAGGAATAAATAAAAGAATTTTTCGTTATACTTATAACAGGTTTCTATTAATTTCTAGGTAAAAAAACAATTTTAACTATTAAATTTTAATACCCAGAAAACATCTTTTAGTACTTCGTCAGGTTAAGGCTGACCCTTAAGTAGTTTTAGAGTAAAACATTGTGCCTCAGGCTAAGTAATTAATTTCGCCCATATATTAGTAATGTCTAATGCATCGCCCGGTAGAGGGTGCGTCAAAATGGAATTACAGACCAGAAAGGGGATACACCATAACCTATATTGTTGTTATTTCAAAATTACCGGTCAGTTTAATATTAAATACCTCTGCCATTACTTAAATTGCTTGCACACTGTAGAGCTTATAAAGAGCTATAGAAATGAATGAAGCTATAGAATATCGAAAACATACTAATCTTAAGTATTGGAACACTATCGTAAGATGTATAGTGCAAAGAGTGTGGTATTCTCAATGATTGTAATTAAATTTTAATAACTTTAGTAAGTAAGTACTTTCACTCGGGACATTAGAATTTCAAATAATTTTGTTAAGCTCTAGGTTTAGGTCACTTTTTAATTGTAAGGCGCGCGCTGAGGCTGGGATATGCCCCGGTGAAGGCAAGCGAGCGGAAAAGTAGGTTTTTTAAAATACCTTTGAATTTTTTTATGATTTAAGAATTTCTCATATTATATACTAGTATAGTAATCGTCAATTTCCTTTAGCGGTGAACGAAACCTGCGCAGAAGTCAAAAATAAGGTATCGAGATGCGTGCGTGATCGTCATGTGCGCGAGCGTTGATTTGTTGTCCCAGTCGTGTTGTCTTTCTCGCACCCACGAGCGCGATTCTACCGATGCGCAGCTATTCTCGTTAATCGCTAAAATTTTTTGACGATTATTATATATTATAGGGTAGAAGGAATTAAAACAACACAGATAATTTACAAAATTTAATTTCTCCTGTCGCCATAACTTAGGCTAGATGCAAGTTCTTTCTGTATAGTTAAATGTTTAACTGGTAACGCCGTAATTGTCTACGTGTAAGGTTTCCCTAATTACAACAAGAAGATATCTCGGACACCGCCAAGGCGAATGTTAAATGAATGGCAAGAGTCACTAAACGCTAACATTGTATGCCTTTTATATGAAGTATGCTTCGTAAATCATAAAATATGATACTACATTTCAGTTTTTTTCTTTTCATTTAGAGATTGCACAAACTTATTCAGCTCCATGGTGCTTAGTTGAATGATTTTAATTTGGCATTATAGTATATAAACGTAATGTTTTATACATCTTAAAGTCTGTGTATACATCTCCAACGAACCACAAGAATGACCCCGACTATGAATGACAGTTTGAACCTTAGATATAGGCTTGGAATATTAAGTTATCATCCAAACGTTCCGTCACGTTTGCCAACGAAAAGCACTGATCTATATTTTGTATGATAAAAAATAGTTTTTACACCTTGTGTGTATACATATTTATAGTTTTGTATGGGCAAGAGTTGATTAAGTGTGCAAAATCTCTATTAGCTTATGATTTGATTTTTTCGCATTGTACGATACGTTTATATGTACCTAAGGAATGTTAGCGTTTAATATTACACACGATATTGTAAATATTTTAAAAATTGATTTATCAACGAATATAATAGTAAATGTTATGTAGTATATAGTTTTATATACACAGAGTAACACGAGTTAAATTTCATTGATGTTGGCATCCCAATTATTGCTACCAATGTTGCGTCTTAAAAGTTACAAGATGTGTCTACTTAATACTAAAACGTTTATGCTAGTATGTACAAATTTAATTGTTAATAAGACGCTATTCGAAGTTATGTAACAGCTCGTCAATTAAAAACGAAATAACAAATTTATTCGAGAAATATTTACATAGTACGATTGGAAATCACAGAGATGCGTATAAAGAATTAAAATACAAAGGTACTCTCACTGGCAAGAATTAACATAAACCATTTCAATTAAATATTACAAAACTTTTATCTCAATGAATAAAACGGGAGGAGTAAGTAGTCAATGTTATTACAGTCTGACTTGATAGTCGGTTTCGTAAACATTATATTAAAAAGAACAATTATAAGAAATTGCGTTGTAAATTCGGATATAAAACGACAAGAGACACTAGCATAGCTTCTCGCCGCCGGCGTCAGTTTCACGATATGCAATTCATTTTAAATACATTATTATCACTTTAATACAAACGACACGCTCGTGTTTAACACATTCCTTACGACCCTAAGTAAGAGAATTGAATGATTCATAGAGCAGAGTAAATTTTACATAAATTGCGATTTCACAACCAAAATTAAATACCAGTACAACCGCCATATTCGACACAATGTGAATGATACTATGTACAATAATATTAAAAGGATAGCGATAGTAACATTCACATGTTCGTGTGATTATGTTGAATTATAAATTAAGAGGAGTCGTCGTCCTAATGCACTGTTAGTGACGCGACTGCAGTTTCATTGTCTTAGCACAACACTGTCACTCCGATTCGTCACTTGTGGATTGTTTACGAGGTTTCAGCGACGTGGTCAAGTCGAGAGCTGGTTCCATACCGCTGACACTGGGCTCGGGGCCTGAAGGGAGCCTGAAGGCATTAGGCTTAGGTATCGTCGGTGGAGCGGCGTATGGAGGACCCCAGCAAACGGCTGACGGTTCGGGCTTAACGCTCGTAGCGCTTAAATATGAGCACGCCATCATCTGAAACAATTACGTATTTATATTTAGTTTAGCACGTACATTCAATTGCAACTCAATACAGTTTAGAGGTTTTTTTTAGTTTCATATTAAAAAAATAAGTAGTACATTTATTAAAGTCAAACCTCACTAGCATCCAAGGCGAGATTAGAATAAAAAAAGTAGAACGTAATCAAACAAAGTGTAGCATCGTAATTTACAAGAGCAATTTGGCACGTCAAAGATCATCTTTATGTATATTGTGAACGCAATCTCCGGGAGAGTAGATTGAAGTAAAACAGAGGTTACATAAATAATGAAATATGTAGGTGGTGTTATGAGATGAGGCCTAAAGAATTCGCGGAGCCGGGTCCTCTAATCACGCTAATAGCCAATGCGCTGTCTCGCACTCAAGGCTTTTACGCTAATGTGGAGTGCAAGCAGTTCCCTCAATTATTCTTCTGCCTTTTATCACATAATTGAGGTTATTCTCTGCATGAATCAAAGGGAATAAACCATTTATGAAATAGACACAGTGCTTCGTTTTAATGTCCAATGCTGCCTCGCTTTTGTAATGTGACATAGTTTTTAAATAATTGTAATGAATAAGACAATTGTAAAAATAACGAGGGCCCATACAACATTTTATTTTTTTAGTTTATATTTAATGTAGGAGCACCATAATATTATGTACTCGTATATAATGTGTCCAAAAATATTATAATACAGCATGCTTATAATTTTATTCAATAGAACTAACATTTTGTATACCTGCATTCTGTATTCTCAAAGTTATTTTTGGAGGAAAAAGGATTCCTAACAATTTATGGACTCAATAGACTATTATAACATTTTCAAATTGATGTTGCGAACAAAGGTCCCCACACAATTGGCAATAGTTCGCGGAAACAGCTGCGCGTATACCGAGTGTTCTAACAATGATATTGTAACTTTAATATTTATTGCACTTGATGAACTCAAGTTACTGCAAGCAGGACCTGCGCCTAACCCCATTCAGTCTACCAGCGCGGATATGGTATTCTGCAAAAAGACGTATTACCTCCGAAGTGCCTTAAAACAATATGTGCGGCATAATTAACTCGGTGCTATTGTGTTTGTTCTACGTATAGTGCATAATTAAACCCTTCACGTAAACGCTTTAGTTAATATGTTTAAGCGTCGCTATTGCTTTAGGAGACCTAAACTCTCCTATGAGAATAAACAATCGCTACGGGCGGCTCGTCCTGAGTTTCGCCGCACAAATGAATTAGTGGTGTTGTCCCCCCGGCCTCCGCGCCCACCGAGCTCTCGGCCGCCGCCCGCCCGCTCTCTGCATAGGGCGGGGGTCATGTTGCGATTAAAATATAATTAGGCGCTCAGCAATTGTTTCGCCATCGAGCCAGGTGGCGCGGCCCGCTAGGTAAATTAAATAGCCGTATAGAGTTTCCAATTACGCTCGCGCGGCCGCGGTGAGCGGTGGACGCTTATCGTCTAATAATACCGACCAAAGAACAATATGAGGATCTTGCGCTGATAAATTATTAGCGGCTCGAGTCTGCAGGAAGCGGTTGGCGTTTGATTGATACAGTAGGCGACGGGGGTCGATAACGCACGTGTAACGCGATATTAATTACGACGGCTGAGACACAGCAATAAATCACGCTCACCTAGTACTTTCGGCAATAATGAATTCAAACGGGCCGTAATTGCGTACCTAATTACGAGTGGACGGGGTTTAATTTATCACTGTCGGATTATGAATTAGAAATGGCGTTAATTAAACATGCATATTACCGCGGAGGCGACGTATTGTCGTGGTCCGTGGTCCGTGGTCCGAGGACGGCGCCGCGGGCTACGCCGCGTAACAATTAGGTTTCAAACTAATACGGACGCTATTGAAACTTACCCGGCCGTGTGTGCTATTCTCTGCGGGAACTGGAAATAGTATACAGAACAAGCTTTCCATGGAAATTATCTGTTTGTGTTTTGGAATTTGAGTATTTTACATGATTTATCAATTAGGCAAGCATTGTTCACCTAATGTGCGGTTCAAATGAATACAAATTTGATACACAAACGGTTCAGTGTTTCTGCTATTGTTTATAGGTTAATACGAATTTGGAGATTGTATCTCTGGTTTGTACTAGTATGTTACAGAAGTTTTTAATATAATACGGTTATATTTTATTATATGAATGAGGCTATTTCTTTTTATTGTAACTACTAAGGCAATAACTTCGAGATTTATATTCATTTGCTTCATTAAAAATGACATGTATGTATTTATTTGTATAAAGATTAGTTCAAAATATGGACGTGAGAAACAAGCCTTACATCAATACAATTTTATTAGAGGTAAACCATTTCATTACACGCCTAATTAAATTAGTTAGTTAGCCAGAGAGGCCCTTGGGCGTTTCTTGTACACATTACACTATAATTGGGTGAGCCTTGTATTCTTTATTTCTGAACGTGTTTAATAGCTAACTTTAGATTATATTCCCAAGAGTACGATGATTAGGAAATCCTATAATACTGTATTGACAAAATAATTTATTAAAATAATGAAAAAAAAAAGAATTGTAACAAAATTATTGTTTTCTATGTGGATCGAAGTAAATTTGTGTGAAACAATTTTTATGAAGTCTGGCTTAGTGGTAATTTATGGCCGTTACATATTTGGAATAATGATGATTTTAGTAGTCATAAACATTTTACACTAAGAATACAATCCTGATAACTGTCGTATCACTAGCAAATGATCTCTGTTGTTGTTACGTTTATTTTATTTATACGTTTTTGAATATTGAAGATTTTATTAATTGCGGACATAAACATTATACAAATATAATAAAAGTACAATCCTGATAACTGGCTATCTTATCACTACAGAATGATCCAGGCAACAATAGAGGAAAAACATTTCACTAATTCTTTTGCATACTAAATTGTTTTTATCGAAAATATAGGTATAGTCAGTGGTTTAATAATAAATATGCGAAAGCGGAGTTGTAGGTTTACCTAATGGTTTTCAGGTGGGGTCGAGTTTCGATCGTTAGAGATTCAGGATGTGCAAAGGTCCGGCAGGTCGTGGTCAGGCGATCTTGAATTCGTTAGAAGATATTTAAAATTCGACAAGCTGTTTTTTTACTGATGTTTGTATATATATTGATATATAGAATTGAGATAGTATGTTGCAAATTTATTTATTTTTGAGTTATTAAAGGGTGGTTTAATTGGATTCTTCTTTTGTAAATTTGTTTGAACGAGTATGAACCATATGTTGAATTTACACAATGTTTTTTGTGTATCGTATTTAATCTCGTCGTATGCTTATAAGGTTTTAAACATTACGATAAAGATGTTCAGTGTAACCGCGCGATTATATTTTGGCATTCCTCTAAATTATACAACAATATTTTATATTCAATAATAATTTTTTTATGTAAGAAATCAAACATACATTAGTCGATTCTAATAAATTGAACATTGCTTTTCAATCGTCCCTATCTTTATAGTAATCTGTAAGTAATACGAAAACTAAGATAACAATACAATTGGTAGTTATTCCCATACGTTGTCTAAATTCCAAAACGGTCTAACGCGTACAATGCCATGGCTATCCCATTAACTAGTTCGGCAAATATAGACGCATTGGGAATAAGGATGACGACACACCACATTGCCTTCAATATACTTCAATACTACAAAACTAATTGATATTAATGCACGTGCATTTTTCGATTTCAGCTGTTATAGATTTAAGTGACGTGTGTAATCAATGTATTTCTGTAGTTTTTTTAAATACTTTGTTAGTTAAAAGTTTTAGTTCGTATCTTTTTACCTTAGAAAATATAAAAAACATTAAATCTTTGTAACGCGTTTATAAGTAGATTCATTATTGCAAAACACAGGTACATCTTTAAATGAGATAAATTTATTTAATGTTCTTAAAACGTAGACATTTCACAAACTTTTTAAAATTGATATTTCTTATACGAAAGTGAACAGTCTTCCTTACGGGTTGAACGTTAGACTGTGATAGTGAATGTGAAACAAAACTGTTTACACAACGATGGGACTAACTTCGCGAGACAATGCCGCGACCACGGACAAATAATTTAATAGTGAGCTCAATGCTCATACCGTTCAAACAATCACTGCTATTGGGCTTTGCTTACCAAATTGTACTAATGTTTGAATAATTGATAGCTATTTTGAATATCATATTTGTTAGTATTATCAAACTATTTGCATTAAAGGCTTTGTAGTAAACAGATACTACGTATTGTGTATGGAGTTGTGTTTGGAGTGTTCTTGATTATAATGAAAGGTATAAATAATTAATTTTTCATACAAGGCTCTTTGAAAAACTTTTTAAATTTTTTGTTAGAGAAAATGATTTACATAAACAGGTAGAATTAATTATTATTTTATATCTATTGAACAACCCGTTTTTGATAGAAACTTAAAACAGAAGTTATACAGTTGACTCGTAAGATGTACCATTGGTAAGTGACCCCATTAGTCTTTATAATAAAACAATAACACGTCGTAGCAAGCTCTTAGATGAGAATGATCATAGAAGTGGTCAACCGTAATACACAGATTTCAGGTACCTGAAGTTATTTTCAGCGTACCAGAAAAAATAACAAGCGAAAAATAATTACAGAGACGGCAAAGTTTTGAGAGGCCGCAGATAATTATTGAGGAGGTCCTTTGTAAAGTTTCGCTGGCCCGTAGTGGCCGACAAGGATACAGTCGTCAACAATTTTTTCTGCAGTTCTTCAAATACGCATATAGGTTTTGATTCAGGGGTTAATTTTTTATTTAAAAGGATTTTTATATACAAAGAGGCGTGTCTAAGAGTGATCAATCCCGCTAATAAAAACTCTTTTTGCCTAAGGAACTCATATGGTATTGGTTAAGGAACGCTTTATTAAGTAGGTATATTTAAGATAAAATGATTAATCGTCATATAAATGTTTCTTGATCAGACTTACATAACTTTGTATAAGTGGCGTTTTAATAGAGAATATATTTTCCCTTACGAACTCGTTCGGATTCGACTCTAAAATTGAATTAAATAATAAGAATAATAATTTATTATGTAATGAAGATGTGTGTTTCTTGTTTATTGAAAACGTAATACTAAAGCTGTGTTAAGGTTTATTTTAACATTAAAGTCTCATTATTTGTCTGCTTCCTAGCTTTCATACGATACGGTATGTAACACAAATTGGTGAGACCAATAAATCTCGCGGGTGCAGCTAGAGAAAAATAACTCAAGGATTTTTCACTACTTTCAGTAAAACAATTAGCCGCAATCCGTTTAGATATGGCATACAGAGATAGGCCAGTGATAATAGAGGGTGGATATAAATCAGGGTGGGATGGGTAGGCACTAGGCAGGCAGGGTAAGTAGTACTGTGTAGGTTAGCGTGCGACGCGGCCGTTTGTCGCGTCGCGTGCGCGCGCGCTCATTGCTTATTCATGCCGCCGCGACACGCGATGCGATACGGCCCGCTCCTGGCTAGTGCTGGCTACGCATTAATCATCGCTCGTCTTCAGTTTCAGTTTTATTGATACGAGTATGCCCCGCCGGAAAACCCTGACTTGACCTTCTTGAATAAAGTGCTTTATGTAGACACATTCTGTTATGTATTTAGAATTTCTACCAAGCCTTGCTAGTGATAACTAAACCACTCAATATATGGACTTGAAATATTTTTAAGCATATTTCAGCAATACAATTAAAGAATTGATGTTCGAGTTCATGTAAAAATTTATTAGAATAAAGATATATTTGAATTGGGTTTGAAATAAGCGAAACGTCGCCCCGTTCATTTTGCATCAATTTGAATAATTCCCGAAAAGCGTTCAAGTCTTTACATCAAAGCCGCAGCTCCGGTAACAGTTTATTATTAATAAAATTTGGTCTGTGTGCGGGTCTGGGCAGCAGACGTAACGATGCCCGCTCGTTATCGGCCGGCCGGTCAGCGCCGCGGAAAATTCGCCCGAAACTGACGCGCGTGAAAATTTAATGAACGGCCGGACGCTAGTTAACTAAAAGGTAAAGTGCACCCTCTTGACGTGTTCGGTAAATATTAATAGTGAGTGTACTAGCGTAAGCCATTAAAAATGTACGAGTCCGCGGACACCGAGCCGCGCTAGTGTTCATTAGCCTCTTTGCACGCGTCCCTCTCCAAATTAACTGTGATCCAGCGTGCTTCCCATTCTCGCCAGTCCCGATGACACAACTTTTCTGCCAGCAATCCGATAGCAGCTTCTTTGCCGCCTGTTACGCTCCGTGATTATCGAATTTGCCCAATAAAATGCGGCGTTCAATATCCAAGTTCCGCGAGCCCGTTCTCTCTGCACTGGAAACACTTCCTGAACGGAACAAGTTTCGTATCCAAACCATTTTAAAACTCTTACGACCACTATTAAGGATAATAGAAACTGTCTGGCTCGAATGAGTTAAGAAATTATGTGTTCTCCTGGAATGATCTAAGTTGGACGTTTATTTTTCTTTTTTCTTCAGCGCATTACGAGAATTGATAGCAGATAAAGGGGAGTGTTGGTTACGGAGTAATGAGGTTCGTTAATTATGTACCGCCAGGTGCGTTGCCGTTTCAATCCGAAACGGTTGATATCGCAAGCTCTTATGAACGAGGTCAAGGGTTCGCAGCTCTCAACTTTTAAGGGCTGCCAAATTAATGAGACACTCCTTTGTAATAAAGATATAACAAGAACTGCGCACGCGAAGCCTACCGCCTTCGATGTCATTAGAGGCGTCGTGGAGACTTGACATGAGTCGTTACCGCTCCTCTAAACAACTGCGCTTTATTATTTTCAAATGAATTTCTCAAGCTAAATGATAGGGACGATCGTAAGGTCTTAAATTAAGACATCTTCACCGGAGTACGAAATTGATATCCGAAATTTAAACCACCAGCCAAATGATGTAACAAAAAGTCTAAAAGCTAAGCGTTTACGTCATGAGCACGTGAATGAGGCATTCCATCAGTTCATATAGGTGGGGGACGGGTAGATTACAGGGTGGCTTGCGGCTTGGGGTTTCTAAGTCGTGGCTAATTGGATGAGCTGCGGCCAGGCAGGCCCAATTAGCACCGTTGTGATTCATTTTAATCGAGCGCTCTCATCACTGCGCCGCGGATTAAGCCTTACAGTTTCACTTTCGCGGTGACTTTCTGACATAGAACCCGATATTAGATTCTCCAACAAGTTCTACGATATCCTGATTTACTTACTGATATTTTTCATATTTCATTTTAAACGTAACAAATATATAATTTAATAACAGATAGATAGGTAGTTTTATAAATTAATCACGAAAACACGATACGTCTATCTAACTTCGTGCGAACGATGTGGCAAAACAGAAAATATGAAAAAGCATTGTCCATAACGAACGAAAGGAAAAACATTTTCCGACGAATCACATCAGAAGCTCACAACCAATATTTTGACTTAACGCGTACATCTGGCAATCCAGTTACGCTCTTCATAATGCTCACAAGATTGAATCCGACGGGCCTACGCCACGGTTTTCCATTGCGAAATGCATTCAATCGGGACGCATCAAGTCGTATTCGTCCATTAACGTGCGAGTTTACAAAACACGGTGCGAGAGTGAGACGACAAGAGAAACCACTTCCGCGATGAGATGGCGCACTTCCTGTGATTGAGCCTTGCCGCCGTTATATCCTTTTTTCCTCGCAATAAGCTATTAGTGAGTGCTTAAGTGCATATGCGTTAGGGATCGTGTCGTAAATATGAATACCGAAAATTACAACACCTATAAAATATTACGATCAATTTTGTGTTACATTTATATTTTTTTATTATTTCCAAAAGTAATATTTTTGTGTAATAATGCCTTTAGAGATATATACTTACTGTCTAAAACAAGCGCGTTTATGTATGTAAAGTTTAACAGAATAGATCATGAGAGTCGTAGCAAGCCTAACGCAATCGTGTATGCAGTTGTCGGCACCAGAAATGAATGTTGTACCACCCTGTGTAATTTCCACTGCAACCCGTCCCCATCTCTCTCACTCAGCTAAGTAATGACTTAGATTCATTCTCAGATAAATAGCAAATTGAATGTGTTCACTGCCACTATCTCGTTGGAAATAAACAACTTAATATATTTCTTACCGACATTGAATTATCAACAAGAAGTAAATGAATACAAGTATGCTTTTATAAAAGGAACGTCGTATACACTTTTCTAGAAAAGTGTGTTTAAAATGGTGAAATAGGTAAGTTTGGGTGCAACGAGATGCTCGTTAAGAGTATGTTTTAAAACTAATTCCCGAGGTAATAGCCGGTTGCGCCGATAACCGGGGAACGTTTACAATGTTTTGGCTGCTCATATTTTTTGGCTGGTTTTACGGTCGGGGAATATGAAAAGTTTTGAGAGGCTCTCGCGGCGAGGCGTAAAGGCGGTTTACGATGCGTCTTCAAGTTGAATGCGCCACATGTTTGCGTGTACCGCTGAATTGCTGAATTTCCGCGCGGTAAAACCGCATTACACATGCTATGATCTGACCATGAAAATTTTAAACGCTGCAATTCAAACTAAAAGGTTTTCTGTGGCGGCGGAAAAAAAGTAACGTAGAATTTTTATAGCATTCGCTTTTTGTATATGTTCCGTATTTGTTTACATTTAGAAGGGTTTAATTGGTCCCAGCTGCAAAAATGTAAAGCGAAACCACATCTTATAAATTTACGATTAAATTTTGGATACGAGCGCCAATGAACACAAATTCCTAGAGTCGGTCCAATAAAGGACGCCGTGCAGCCGCGTTAGGAGGCCATAAACGAACGTATTATCCATGTAAGGCGGAATAGCCGTTGCACAATTAATTGTTTCATTTTGGGAAACAATTCCCGCTCCTCATTCAATTAAGAGCGGCGAGTGCGGGTAGGAGGGAGACGCCGGGCGCTCTCCCGCCCGCTCATGAGACGGACGTATTAATAGCGCCTGCAATATTGATATACTCGTATCGTATCCTACCTACCGCCTCGAATACGATATTGTTTGTTAGCGAATTCGATTTGTGTCGATCATAAATCTTGCGCCTTATGTTGAATTTCGACTTGATTGAATTCGCACCGAGAGGACTTTTCTTGTGCTGCGCAATTAAAGAACATTTATCTATTTGTTTGTTATGTCTCGTAATGAGCACGTGTGGGGCGATGTCAGCGCGGGACACAATTAGCAAAAACACACAGAATTAAGGTAGACAAATACTGGAAGCGAGACGCAGGATGGCATGCTCTCTGAATTTTATATCATGCATTCGTTATTCATTGTGTTTGTCAAGAAAATTACTGTGGACCTTTTAATATAACTTGTAGTCGCTCAAACGAGGCTACAAATTGGAGTTGTTGAACAAGTTCGCAAGTCACGCTTTAACCTTAGCGATTATTAGTACCCGCGTGTCAACTGGCGAACAAATTTAATTTGCTGCTGTATTATGCGGATCATTAAGCGTATTGAGTTATATTAATTAAACAAGTTTTAATTTAATATAATTGCCGCAGTAAATTTATAGCCGGGTTGATTTTAATCAAAACAATAACACGAATATGAACGGAGATCTCATTCTGTCGATGTTTCCTATTGCGTATCAAGTATTAGACTGCTAAGTAAATTGAAGGTAATATCAAAAGCTCGTAAGTAATTAGAGCTTTACATAATTAAGCTAATGTAGGTAATTCAATTAATAAAAAGATACGTGACGTAGGAAGGCTTTCAAATCAACGTTCTTAGTTGAAGATTCGAGAGCAATCTGTTAGATTGGTTCATTAAGACCTCCATTAGTGAAGTAATGAGTCGCGATGCACGCCGGGCGGGACGAGTGCGAAATAGACGAACGGCAGGTGAATAAAAAAACGCTCGTAAAACGCGTTCATTATACTTAATACTTATAATTATCTAAACAGCAAGTTAGATTAAGAAGTTATTTAGTACTTAGAACTTTTATTATATCTAGGAAGATATACTTAGCACCTCATACTAATATTTATTTATATATTTCAACATGTTAAACTGAAACTAAAATAGCGGTCATAGTTAGTAATGAATCATAATCAAAATAGTTGTAAATTGTATTAATCTAAAAAGTATAAGTCCACTTTGAACCATAAAATGAATTTGTTTAAAGAATTTCTCAGAATCATAAATATGGATAGTGTATAACATGTGATTGTTTAATTAAAATAATTTTAATTAACCAACCAATTTAGACAAAATATAAAGTCAATAATATGATATATTTATCATTCTAAGAACTCATCAGATTATTTCATAGAATACGTTGTCCGATTGGTAAGAGGAAAATTCAATTATTTAAATACTATTCTTCGTAGAAATATATACGAGCGTGGTTTACTAATATCTGATGTATATAGGAGAAATGTAGCGAAGTTCAAACTTATTGTATGTAAGTATAAAAATATGATTTTTAAATCTAACGACCGCTGCGCCACAGTGGTAGCACATTTGTATTTTTCTGCGGTCTGGGTGTTGCTATGTATTGTATGTATGTATTTACAAAAGAAAAGTATGTATATGTAATTTATTCCGTTATCTAGTTGCCATAACACAAGCTTCTGCATAGCTTGGAACTGGATGGCGCTGTGTATAAATTTCCTGAAAATATATTATTATATTATTTAATGAGACTTGTTCAATTCATCGCATATATTCAACGTTTTTAGTAAATATTTTGTGGTACGTGTTTTCCTACGTGTCACACGTTTCTAGCGTGACAAGCGTTCGTCTAACGAACTCCTGACGTTTAAGACCAGAATTAGCTGCAGCTTGAAGATTTCGAGTATGAATGCAGGTCGGGTGTTGTCCATTAGCCTAATTGGAGAAGCGGGTTGCGGCAGTCGGCACCTACAACGCTTTGTTATCGCTCTTCGGCTGCCTAGGAAACGAATAGAAGATTCGCTTGTTTAATTTTATACTTCAATGCTGTTTTTTTGTTTGATAGAAAGATGATTACTTCAATTGTTTTAAAAGTATTATTTATAGTAAATTCTGCGTTATTATAATATTATAGTTAATGTAAAATCGTCATGATTGTCGACTGTTAATTCAATAATAAATAGTTAAAAATATAATTAATAATCTTTCTTGAAATCAATGTTTTCAGCTTAGTGTTGGATGTAAATATAAAGCTTAGTGTATTTAGAGAATTATGATAAATGCAAATAAATTGGAAATTTGGAACCAACTATTCTAACCACCATATTAAGTAGAGATTTAAAATATATGTATGCACAATACTAAAACTTCTTTGTTTAACGGACACAAAAACTCATCAGATAAAAGGACGAAAGTATAAACATGGGCCAATCACGTTAATATTTCGCATTTTCTTTCGCAGCACCGAGTATTGTATAAGGAAATAGGTCGCAGATTGTACGCGGCCAGAAACAGTACATATTTTATATTGCTAAGTGTGGTAGCGGGTTGGAAGCATCTTCAATACTTTGGTCGTGAAAGTTCTCAGCGCTGTTTTTTATTGCGCGGAATTTAAATGCATTTTTGATGTTAGGAGATGACACGCGGACGTCCTGCCCTGCTCGCCCGCCCTCGGCGACGTCCTATAATTCTCGAACTTGGGCCTCAGTACGGTATTAAGAGTTGATTGCTTGAAGAAACTTGAGACATTTTGGCGTATTCTTTAGATTCCCAGGATGCTGCGGCGGCCAGCCTTTGTTGTAACATAATGTTGGCAATGTTTTCCTTGTGTTTAGATCACTTGCGTAGAATATTTTTTCAATCACGTTTATAAACTATACCGACTCGTAAAAAGCACCAAGTTTCTAACAGTTATTGAATTGTATTTTATAATAATATGAATAACATACTTATGTATCTATCTTCACTTGATCTCGTGAAATCAGTTTACTTTTCTTATTTTATCTTCCGAGTAAACGCATGTTTGAGCATAAGCAAAGCTATAAGCTTTAAGCCATTTCTTCCAGGCAAACAGGCCATTTACATGTAGAGTCTCTATTTAACTGTATGTCTTTTTGTTTCATTCAACATGACTTTTTTTATATAAATAGGTAAGTATTTTAGTACTAAGAGGAAATATAATGAAGCATTAGCGGAGTTAGGCCACACGACACGACAATACGTTTAAGGCAGGTAACAACTCCACAACGGATTGACTTCCTCCGATAGTTTTTAGCTTGCTAAAAGGATTGCCGTGTTCCATTGACGCTCCTCCGTACTTTCCTTCAGTTTTTATTTATGGCCGTTTTAATAATGGTGCTTTATGTTGCAAGTTTTATGGAATATTGATTGTGAGAAGCGTTTGTTATGAGCTGTATGAACGTGCTGCGTATACTGTTATATCTTATTTTAATATGCTTTTGAATTGTTAGCCGAAAGAAAGGTAAGGAATTATGCAGTCTGTATCTAGGTTTCAAAAGATTCGTAATTTAAAATAAAGTGCAGGTTACAAAGAATAGATTTTGTTTTAGTTTTTACGTGATTGAGTTAGGTTAGAATTTAAATTTATAAAAGCTGATATTTCGGTATTTAGTAGATAATGTTAATACGTGAAAGTAAAGCAAGTTTGTGGTGTTTAATATTATAAAGCGGGGAACATAGCGCCCGCGCCGCCGCGGCCGGTAATCGAGTCGTTGTAATAATTAGTTCACCCGCCGCAAGTGATTGTGTGAGGTGATAGCATTGTTTCCGAACAACATTTTTGCATATTTTCACCGCCGATCGGAAATTAGTGGCCGGTGTATGCATATTTAACTATCAGCACGTTATATTTTGAAACAATTTAAATAACCTCGCTCGGACGTTATTATGGCTACCATAAAAGTAATTCCAAAGCGACATTTTTATACGTCTCGTAAATCACGACACCTAGTCGTAAAGCTCTCAATTGATATACGAGTATCATATCAATTACCAAGTGGCTATGAAATCGACCATAAACGCATTATTCGACAATTTAACAGAAAATTAAAGTAGAGCCGCAAACCGCGGACGTCATTTCGCTATAGTTTGTCCAATTTATCAGTGCTCAGAGTCGTTGGGAAATAATCGTAATCGAAGCGAGCATTGCGCCGAACAATATGGGCCGATGTCGGCCTCTCTAATTGGCCCTTACCTGGAGCGCACTCGAGAATGATAAAGCCCCCATTAGCCGCCCTATTATTTACCTACTCGTCATTAGCGTAGACTTCATTAGGATAACGAGATAACGGAGCCGGGCTCGAGTAGGGAGCCCGTGCCGTATTTTTGGTGTTTTTCAACGGGATGACAAGAAATTCGTAAGAGCTATCGAACGGCGGACGGCGGACGAGGAACGGGGCAATTATTACCGGCCTATCCTTGAACCTGGGCGCACTTAAAATGACGGATATGTACTCGGAATTTATGACGCGCGAAACGGCAATAGACCACCGCCGTGCGTGCCGTTAAGATTGCGATCGTCATGCCCAAAACATGGAGGTTTCATTGAGGCGACGATTAACAAAAAACATGCCAAATTTATTGTTAATTATAAAACTCTGGCGGTGAACATTAACTTGGAGATACGATGGGCGATAGCGGCGAGCCTATTTATTTATTATTTAGATATCGCCGATGCGGTCACGACTCCATATTGTTTCGTTTTAATAGCATTAATGACCTCGGTTAAAAGTTGAAGTGTTAATTTGATTTAAAATTATGCCCGCGATACGGATCTTTACGTGCAAGTTCCACCCTAAGCTTTAATTACAATCCCTGATGGAGTTGGTGTGATATGTTTTACCTTAATATTGCCGTACCTTAAACTGGCTTACCGCTTATCGTTTATGAACTTAATTTACGTTCTTTCTAAAGAATATTTTCATTAATAAAATTTATTTTTAGATGTTCGCCATATTTTAATATCACGAAATTGCTTAAAACGATTGTATGGCAGTATAAAAATATCTCGTTCGTGTGTTACATATAGTTATAACTTTAGACATTAATGTTATCATTAAAATAAATAATGTATAATAATAAAAACAACTGCAACATAGTAACTGCCTGGAGAACGGAGTGGCTCATATATAAAATGAGCAAAAACAAAAAAGCTCGCAAAGAAAGCGCTAACTTATAACGATAGTTTAGTAACAAGTTGCAGTGCGGAACTTTATGTGATGTTGTCTCACATTAATTATTCTATTATATTCTAAACTTTAATTATTTATAATTTATTTTCTTGAGAAAACTTATAGAAATTGTTTAACATTAAAATATTCATTCTATATTTCGTGGGAGCATATACAAACGTAGATTTCTTGGTACATAGTGTAGAACTTAAACCAAAGTGCTTTCTCGTATACATAAAAAAAATAAAAATAAACCGCTACGGTGTTCCACGATTCTTTTTTTATATATGTACAACAGAATATTAAATCATGTGCAGTTATTTCACTTATTATTTATTTATATTTCTTCTTAAAAGTATAATGTATTATTTTTAGGATTTTTTTACGAGCCACTGAAAATCAGCGTTGGAGCTTTTAATATTTGTATCTATTTTATTGTTAAATTGTAAAATGTATGTGTATTGTTTCTATGTATGTATCTCCACAGTACATTTTTAAATATTTTTTCAACAAGTGAGCTGAGAGTTTATTTATTTTAACGGTGGGAAATCTAGTTACGGACTCTGTGTCTTCCTTAGAGAAGGCGGTAATATCGGACTCTCTACCGAATAAAACTAATCGCTGTTCCTCCACGCACCCCTGGGACGGAATATAAATAAGCATTTTTCCGTGAGACACAAGTATCCTTACTGACACTGCCACTACATTCTCAAGTGCAAATTAACGACTCTATCAAACCCGACTTAACAAAAAAGCTTAATTAATTCGAATAAATACCCTATTAATATACTAAACCGAACACTAGAAGGCTAATAGCATAATTTAGTACATAAAAAATTAATTAGCGAAGTCATATAGTTATTCAGTATTCATTCTAATTAAAGCGGTCTCAAGTAACTGGTACGTTTCATTACGTATAATTGCGTATATAAGACACAGTTTATTGGCTTATTTACATTAAAATCGCTAACGGTTTGCATAATTTGTCACTTAAGCTAAATACCTAGGCTATTAAACCGACGACATAATAAAATATATTTCTATATAGACACGACTATCGCATAGATTCGTAAACAAGATTGCTTGATTGCAAGATGGCTTGATTCATCATTCACTATTGATTTTTGTAATTTGAAATACTCCTAATTTAAATATAAAAGAACTAGCCGTGTCCCGTAGGTTTACTAAGAGTAGTTTCTATTACCGTAGTGAAAATGGAATAAAAAATGTTTTTTTCCAGGTATAATATACTCTACCAAAATAAATATTTTTTTTTCTAGGTATAATCTCCTCGACCAAAATAAATGTTTTTTTTTTCAGGTATAATCTACTCCACCAAAATCTACCCTTATACATAAATTCAGTAGTTTTTGTGCGAAATAGTAACAAAAATCCATATTTTCGCATTTATTATTCGCAAAAGAATAAAAAAAAAATTTCGACATACCTAAAATAATGGGATTATTCTTGTTTTTAAATTAATTATGTATTTTTGATTAACATTAATTTACTATTAAAGAAACAGGCTTATCAGTTGGATCTGAAGATATGAATTGAAGGTTTTTTTGAATTTGAAATTTTTTCCATTTATAAAACTAAGAAACGTCTTAATGAGTTAATAATTAAAATATGCGACAAATTAAAATTCAAAAGCAAAAAATATATAATAACGTTACTTTTATATACAAACAACGTTGCGGTCAGAAGCAAAGTAAAACTGAATACGCAATCTCCATCGAGCTCACGAGAAACTTAATACAGCGCTAATGAATTACATTGAAAATATAATTAATGCATTTGAAGAATCTCATAGAGGTTACGAGATAAATAATGTTAATTAAAAGAGAAATGATATAAAAAATAGTACAAGTAATGAGGCTCGGAAAGGCGGGAGTGACTTACGAGTGTCGGTTGTCGTAAACGTCGCATTAATTAGCATTCCGCTAATGAGGAGTTATGGCGCCCTAATGAGATCACTTCAATCAGACGTATTTATTAGCTCGACAATTATTGACGTGCAGTTGTTACTACTAACATTCCACGGCCATATTTCAATATTCATTTGATATGTCGATATTAATAATTATGATACCTGTATGGCGTGCGTCGCCGTTTCCATTTTGTCTAGTTTAATTAGTTGTTACGTTATATGTACTACTGTAGATATACGATAATGTTCTTTTAGCTGGATTTACATAAAACATAATGTATAGTATAAAAATGAACAGCTGAACCGATTTCTGTAATTCTCTTAGAATTGAAGTACCAAGATCGGTCTTACGCAGATAAGATAGGGTCGGTCTAGACATGGTATATCTACCACACATAGGATAGTTACAGCATACACAGTGAACTAAGGCGCGTCAGGCCAGCTAGTTAAAAATAAAATTAGATAAATATAAATTTATTAATGCGAATCCCAAAACAATACGATATACATATATGAATAGACGTAACGGGACTGGATGGAAACTTCATTTTTCAAAGTACGAGGGATAAGTGTGAAGCGCTGTTATAGAACCGCGCAAAACAAAAGCGTCTCCACTGGAGGGGCCGTAAAAAGACGTTAATAATATTCGTCAAAGCACTCTGGTTACATTAAATCAATTTGCCCTTTCCGCGCGGTAAGTAGCGAACGGTGTAATTGATAAGTTGAAACCCTTGTAGCGCGGAGGCTACACTTGCCACTTGCCTCTTGCGTCGTGCCAGTTGCCAGTTGCCAGTAGCGACTGCTACGCGTTGCGTTCTCTGTTCTCACAGAAGACAGTTCTCTTGTCTGCTGTGGACATATTTCTGTCACCTTACATTATAATGCTTTGATTTTAAAACAGACATATATAAGAGTTGTCTCGACCTCTTTTCTATCTTTTTATGTGATATTTTGATTATTGATTTGTATCGAAGGTAATTTTCCAGTTGCGACAGGTACGCGCTGCGTTTTCTCATGTCTATTTTGAACACCTATTGTACATATATGGCTATTTCCTTAAATTATGATGTTTTGATTTAATTGTAGAAAAAAACCTTTGCTTAAACTAAAATTTTTCATATATCTTTTTCGTAAGTAAATAGTTATTATAATTATGATGCGCAATAATTTTTGTACACGCTAGGTACGATTGCTGGACACATGTGTACAATATAGTTAGTATGTACGATTATAAAATCATATACCAATAAACTCGTAAGAAAGTATTGGATAGTGAAAGCAAAGTGACAAAGTAATAAAACCGGTTGTAACCGTTTAATTTATCAGTATTCGTATGAATATTAATCATAACTGTAACTGTTTAATATTTATCTATTAAGCAATCCTTTCTAAATGTAATTACAAAGCGTTTGATCGACATATTAATAATGAAAGTTAAAGTTCACCGTCATACATTAGCTTTCGCAACATTTATCTACGAAGATTAAATCGCCCTTTGTAGACATTAATCAAGCGTCCATTTTGTTTATTGTACTTACGTTTGTATTGGTTTAGATAAATTATTTATTTGTTCTTTGCTATATCATTGAAAAGCGATTTCTTAAATTATTTTACGTAACTATAGATATAGAAAGAAGTTTGCGATTAGCTTAAATTGTGCTATTTTGAGTTACTTAATTTAAATAAAATATTGTTTTAAATATAAGAAAATATTTCATAAATCATGAAAGTAAAATTTGAGTTGTGTATAGTTTCTAATTAGTTTTTCGTTTCTTGCTCGTAGCTACACAGCTGCAAGGCACGTTCTATTGGAAACAATGGCAAACACAAAAATATAATTTAACACTAATTTAAAACTAGCAATACTAGTTATTTCTATTAAATTAAAACTTCAAATGTCGTAAGGCTCAGTAAATGTACTGTTAGATGGATATTAGGCAAATGTTTTTTCTATAATTTACTAACATATAAATCAGTATGTATGTCCAATATATACGCAATCAAGTTGTCTTAACGTATTAGTGTCGTAACTAAATAAAAATGATCAAAATCCAACTACCTTATTAATATTTAGTTGTTTTTCCCGTAAACAACCATATTAACTTTTATGTTTCGTAGATAGATCGCGTTGTGTTAATACTGAATCCTCTTCGCAAAAGGATATATAAAGGAGTGCAATGGAAGTGGATCAGATCGCACGACAATATCCTAATTCAGTCACACGAATGTAATCCATTAGTGTGTCCCTCCGCCCTCCCCTCACGGTCTGTCATTCATAAACCTCCATATCATTTGTATTGGCACATGTTTCATATAACTAATGGACGGGGACATTAAATACAGACATCTGCTTATTGCAATCAACAATATCGACATAAAAATCTGAATTTGTTTGATGCAATGCGTTTAATTGAACGGTTCGTATCGAATAGTTCGCGAATTAAAGTTTGAATCGTAATAATAACGAACTAAGTCTAAGTCATCAGATTGATATATTTAATTTGAAAAGCAATTGAAGTAACACATTTATTATCCGAAGTTTATTTTATTTACAACAGTAGCTTTATGGACGACATTAATTTTTGTATAATCGTTAATTTAATTAAAAATTTTCTACAGCGATCACTTTCAATTAAAACTCCTCACATAAACCTTTAAAAGAATGTTCTAGAGAGGTAATTAATAGCGTCTATTGTAATTAGCGAGTGACCTCGACAATTGTAAGATTATCTTGCCAATTATTGTGAGCGGAACACGATCTTTAAATTATCTTAATTGATCTCGGTATGGCGACGAGCTTATTTAATAAATGTGTACACATTTCACGATTATTTACCTTGCGTTGTTTTTAAACAACGTCTGAATAGTCGAAGAGGTTAATTGAAATGAAAACATCGTATATATACTGCTCTTAGAGATTCAGTTTAAAGGGAAACATCGAATAAAACAATACCCATGCATCCATGCATGCAATAGTATGCACAGTTACTTCGGGTAATATTGAATTCATAATGTGTTGCCAAAATTAATATAAGCGCAAGTTGTGAAAGTTTAATTATTATATAATTTTAATGGTTTTAATATCAGTGTTAACGATGTGAAATTAATGTAAACACGACCGTTGGGGCCGGAGACCGCATAGAGGCGGCTGCTACGTTAATTAATTAATAAATAAGCCTCGTGAATAATGGCTCTTGTGACAGCCGCAACTTTGTGCTAATTATAGATTTATAATTGTTACTTCTCATAGAAAAGGATTTTTAAATTGCTTTCAATTAAATCTAATTAGTTGAATTATTTTTTACAAATATAAAATAATATCCTTAATGAAAAATTTACCTACTTGATAACATTGTTTCATTGTTAACAAGTTTAATATAATAAGTAGTTACTAATAAATTCCATTAAAGCAATTCGTAAAAAAACCTTCAATAGTAAGTATTTACAATTAATTTGATTAACACGAAATGTATTACTTAACTTAACGTTTCATTCGGCTGTTTGCCCTTCGCAGAGCTTTAATACACTCACCTATCTACACAGACCCCAGTAGATAACGTTTTCAGAAAAATTAAAGAAAGTAATCAGCGGAATTACGTCGGCTACTAAAATATGTATTCGTCATAAAAGTATGCGCCGACTTCTGAATATTATTCATTATGATGGTTCGCGTAGCGTTTTAGCGGAATTAAATGCTATTATCAGATACGACGCGAAGCTCTCGCCTGAATCAATCAAATACATTTGTTGTGTTTCCAGATGACGCATGAATATGTATTCGTGATTAATATGTTTTATATTCACTCTTGATTATTATCGATAGCTCATAAGCTTCGGTAATGGTTTTTATTTTATAAAACACGAGAATCGTTAATGTTTATAAATGATTTGACTTAAAATCTCGATTTGAGTAAAGTACGTTTGTTGTTTAACGTTTGCGCGATACTTTATAAAAGGTCGACATTCATGTATACAACTCGGTTCTATAAAAAATCCCATGAAGTTTTTGTTTTGTAATTTACGATAAAAGTTTCATTGTATGTTAACCGGCCTTAAGAAGTTGAGTTATTACTGTTTAAAATCAATGATGTATAGTCGTGGCGAATTCAATTGAAAAGCTGGTATTTATGGCGTATAAGAAAACCATTTAGCAAAAACCGGTGTAATTTGTCGAAGACGTCGCTACATCCCGATCAATATGTATGAGTTGTAAACAGTAGTAGGGCCTTCATCCGACTGAAAGCTTTCATTCGACACTAATTAATTACTCAACTCGGTTTCAATTAAATTAACTCGAGAACGGGCATCGACACGCAATGAATCGATTGCGAGCCACGATTAAGATTGTTAATGTCGATCAATTTTCCTCGTTAGCGATCGATAAAGTTATTAGGCTTTCGACTGTGCTGTGTTGTTATTCATAGAAATAACGATGTAGATTCTTTGAAAGTTTGCAATTAAGACCATGACTTCTTGTACGGCCGGCTCGCACAATTACTGCATAATTGATTGGGTTACTCAGCAATAACGACGTGGGAAGTATCCGGGCGGAATGCTTGCAGAATCTTAAATATATAGCACTAAAACTAGATTGGCCTCGGGAACTTTGCAAAGTTCTGGACGGTTATCTAGTCGAGAGGGGACGTTTTAATTACGGCGTTTAAGTAAAAGCGCCGCATCTAGCTAGGTGCATTACACAGATTCAACCACCAAAAGCCTCCCACTTAGCTAATGAAACATGTTCGTGTATAGTGTTTGAAGCGTCGTCGCAGGGAGGCCTCCGAGCATTGTGAAGGGAACGCGACTCGGGATTCGGGACCGGAGCCCGCAAATCCTCATTTACTTGCATTATTTTAATGGAGCCATTGTGGCCGGATGTCCTTTGTCGTGTGCAGCGAATCCGGCGCACCAGGCTGTGGGAAATGTGCCGGTGCATAAGTGCATCACTGGCCCCGTTCCGACGCTCGATTTCGATTTAAGCGGCATAAAGCACGCTCTGAATTTGGGGCATTTGAATAGCTTCCTGGACGGCGAATCAGACACGAGTATGAACGTCTATTGTACGAGTAGACGTAATGATGGAATGGATCTGTTGAAACGCCGCATCGTGTCCATTAAACTAATTAAGCGGTAAGGAGAGGTTCGGGTCCCGCGCGGTCGCGGATGAATCTCGGACTTGTAACGGGCGGGCTTCCCTAATAAGCTAAGAGGTTGTCTTACTCGTATAAAAATGCAATCGCCGAGCCTCCGCTACGCCGACGACGTCGTACAAACTTTTCAAATTTTCCACCAGCGCCGCGGTATTAATTTTAAATTAGAGGCGGAGACGTAAATTGTGCCCACATGTGAACGATCGACGATAATTAAAGTTCTCGAGTTTGATTAATTCTTTAATCTTTTATTACTTTAGTAATTACGTTTTGTTTGAGTTGGAAGATTAATATTTTTATTCTTAACGACTTCTTTTTCAATAAGAGAACGTAACTTTGTAGTATGCATTTCTTAGATTTCGCGATTATAATTTGTTATCAAAGGACTTCGTTTTGAAGTCTAGACATACATAATTAGATACATGTTAAAACTATTTGAATATTTTCTGATAGAACAAGTAAGTAATTTATTTTTAAGGTCATTATAAAAAATGCGGCCATCAGCTATATTGCGTTCCAAAAATATAATAATGAGTATAATGCGACCTTCCTGTCACGAGTTGATTAATTTCTAAGCCGCGTTCTAACTAGCATCGTAATAACTAAACTAGACACGAACCGGAGTTCAATGAATAAATTAAATACTAATTTCTTGACATACTTTGTTTGAAGCGGATTACCTTGCCCATAATGCAATTTGTAAAGTTTCAACTCCCGCCGTTTGGGTTGGTTTAACCAAATAATTATAATTACAATTTTATATAATATCACTCGTAATAATAAAAGATAAATAAATTGAAATATATTTAATAATATATAATACTAAGTCGCACTAGTTTTAAGGGTTTTTAAAATATCATTATTATTTATTACATTCATAAAAAATCAAATATGACTTAAAATAGGGATATTAACTTTAAAAGGATCAAGGAATATGACTTAAAAAGGATATAATGATTATAATAATCATCTCACGTGTATAAGCCACGACAAAAATATATATACATATAGGTTTATACCCATATCATTTTGAGGATCGATATTTCAAAATGAAATTCAATCGAAGGCAATAATTAATGAAACTTCAACGAAGGGCTGTTTTATAATTAAAGCAGCGTGCGCTGTTTGCATTAAACTTACTAATTCTAAGAATAAATTGTTTACAGATCTCGGTAATGGATCAGCTTCGGCAAATAGCGATTCTGTTTACAACCGCATTTAACTGGAAACTGGTAATTAGTATGAAAATGATTAAGGCGAGAGTAGATCATTAGCGGCACGCAACGGTAGCGGGTTCGATGCCCGCCCGATCTCACGAAGGGCGAATATTAACTCATAGTATTTTAATGTTCTAAGCTAGGACTGTGAAAACACCGAGCAAAAGGAGAAGCTTTTTTCGAGAGGCGTGCCTAAATATTTTTATCTGCAATTCGTACAGGTAATGACTTCATTAAATATTTATACTCAAATAATGTTTTCCTCTATAATTATATTATAATAAACGAATCCTATTTTTACACAATTCCCACAAGTTGTTGTAATTATATGCGTCATAGTAATTTTCTAAGATAATAATTGTAATTAATTTAACAGCAGAACACTGAACTGAAATCGTGGACGGTTTAACCACAGATTAAATGGCAGAGATTCACACTCACTTAGCCTTTGAGTGAAGAACGCCTCATTCGCCTGTCCAGCTCAGCGCAGATCAGAGGGACAGACTCAGGCCTCAGGCTATGCCCTTTGTGAAAAGATTCCCAAAGCGACTTTGATGTCGAGCCCAGCGGGTAATTTGGAAAAACGTTAGTTAATTACCTTTCGACAAGTCCGAGTTATCGCGTTACAAAGCCAACGGTCAAGTCTTTGAGAGTTCATTTTTACACCGACCGGCAAAGGTGCTGTCACGTTCAGGTGTTTGCCAATTAACTACGCGCTTTTGACCAATGCTACAAAGTAATAGTTGGCTCCCTGTTATTATCGGTACATTGTCAAGGGAGCCTTTATACACACGTATTAACATAACTAATTGTAATTGCCTTGTTGACGCGGAAGCTTTTCAACTTTTTTATACAAATCATGCGTGCAAACAGCTTTGCTAATAAGCATAAATATTACTAACAATTCATTTGTTATACCTATGACAGGCTTCTAGAACATTCCTCAGTAAGATGTATTGTTAAGAATCTTATAACAAGAAACACAAGTGTCAGTATTATTAGATTTTTAGACATTTAACTTGGCTTAAGTGAGCAAAATTCCGAAACACGTCTCTAAACAAAACTAAAAACAATTAAATGTCATTATGCATTTGCACGTCAGCGCAAAGCGGTTATGGTTAAACAATTATCGTAGCTTGTTTCTGGGATAAACGGACAATAGTTTTATGAGTTTCAAAATAAGTTTAGAGTACTTTAACTTCGGGATTGGGTAACAGTGCATTTTCGCCGCTGCCGTAAGCAACGGCCCGCGGCTGGCCGATGGTCGCCCGACAGATAATTAACTACACGAACTAGCCGAGAAACACCCCAATTACAAAGCTTCAAAGCGTCAGAAATTCTTGTTCATACCTATGAGGTAATTACAATATTTCCTCATGGATACACTACTGGTATGTAGGAATAACGCCAGCGAGCAGTCTAATAGTCAGACTACAAAAAACGAGTTTTTACATAGTATATATTAAGTTAATATAAATTTAATTAAACTTGTTTTAGAAAATTTTAAATGCTCTTTCATTTACATCCCAAATTTATTTTACCTAAAAAAATTAATGCTATTTCTAGTTGACTTTTTACATTAATTTAAAGTTGCCGTAATAGCAAAATTATACTTATGTAGGTATTATGTTACTATAGTTCTTAACAAAGGTAAATAGTATTGTCGTTGTTTGAATTATAACTATAACAAACCTAAATCCAGTAGGCTGGGCATTCAGCTAGTTATGAAAACATTTAATTCAGACAAGCATAATTATGAAGTTTAGAATTTAAACACACCTTTGTGTGAGGCAGACCAGTGAATACAGAGTATACAAAGCTGGAAATGCTATGTTCATTGACCACATTAATATCGAATCTAATGTTCTTTGTACAGTCCAATTTTATAATTAAAAATTCCACCTCTCAGATATTGTTAATTAAAGTGGATAGTTACTGTTCATAATCTTTTTAGGTTTTTCTTTTAAATAAATTATGTATGCTTAATTTTGTATTAATTGACAGTTTTTGATTACATACTAATTGTAAGTTTCAGTAAAAACTCCTTGTATTTAAGTATTCTATTATATAGTAATTTGGGTTACGCTGTAAATGATAATATAATTTCCAAATAATGAATTTGATAAATTAATTTGTTTATTTAGTTGCGAAAAAACGTACAGATTTTTAAAATTATTAATTGAAAACCTAGCCGCGTTCTGTTACCTTATCCACGTTAATATCGATTTTCCGTTTTTTCGAAAACTTAATGTATGACACTAATAAATGCTATGAAATTCTATAAGAAACGATTCAGTTTATACAACGATTACGCCTCTTAACCTAATAATACTATTACCTACCTAAAGACGAATAGAAGTCTATAATATTTAAATGTCAAATGTACCTTTAAAAACAATCTAAGAATGTCTAAAGCCCTTAACATTCCTAATTTCAATAATGACATTTACAATAAGACCGAACTGTTTCTTCAAACAATTTTAAGTTTTACAGATGACATGCATTCAGTTTTTGTTGTGCAAATAAAAATAGCTTATACTAAGTGCTTGGTAAAAGCTCCTTTACGTCACTACGGAACCGGCAGACTCGATGTGATGAATTATATTTATAGTTGTGGGAAGTATGCTAATAGAAAAGGCTTAAATTATTGTCTATATGGTTATTTTTATACACAATGTATTGGCATTATCAACGCTTGTTAACGAAAAACTAGCGAGATTCTAAGAGTGACAATGTACGAAAAAGGATGATTTCATACAAGTATATTGTGGAATTTAATTAAACAAAATTGTTAAAATGAAATTTAATATTTTTCCACTAACGAGTGGGCGAAATAGGTGACATTCCGTGTACCTTTCTACCCAATTAAACTGATTAATTAACAATGTTGTCACAGGTTCCAATTAATGTGATCTAACACGAGCTGAGGACGATCGATATTAATTATTTCTTAACGTTAACTTTC
Organism: Eurema hecabe; assembly: GCA_026213755.1. Classification (NCBI taxonomy): domain Eukaryota; kingdom Metazoa; phylum Arthropoda; class Insecta; order Lepidoptera; family Pieridae; genus Terias; species Terias hecabe. The sequence continues at coordinate 7,044,413 of JADANM010006787.1, read as the reverse complement.
AGTCACGACTTAAGCGCTAATTAATTAAAGAAAGGTCAGAACGTGTTTCTACATTTCACGCGATCATTAGTTGAGATGTTTTGTAAAAGGGTACGCGGAGAATTTGTCTTCAGCTTTGCTTGTTACTATAGTGTAAAGACATATCTATATAAACATCTTTACCCACTATTACAAACCATTTGACTCTTAATCAAAACCGGGTTAGTAATTTAGGCACTACAATGGAACATATAAATTAAACATTATGTGTGTGAATACACAAAATCATTACCGCTTTTATGCTTAGCTATATTCGGGTAAAAAATATTTAGATAATCATCTTTAGTATTTGTTAATTCAAATAGATAGTGTATTTGCTTTGGCTGGCAACGCTAAGGACATAACAAGCGTCGATGATGCTACAAGACCCGTTTAATATCAATAGTTTAACCGAGACAATTAATCAAAGAGGGTATAAATTAACGGGCGAGGTTACGCGTTGCCATTCTGCATAACTAAGCTTTAGAAACTATGAATACAATTGCTATAATTAATACTGAGGGTACAATATACGTTCAATTCAATCGAGGCCTATTTCAATTTATAGATGGGCCGATAATTGTGACGCAAATTGCCCATTTAGCGACGACAATCGTGTAGGTGTCAGCATTAAGATATTAGAAATAGAAATAACCGTGACTTATTATGAGATGTTTCTCGTTTCCGAATAGAAAGTTTGTGAAAGGCCTAAGATTTATAACAAAGGGAAGGCCGATAAGATATAAAATATTTGAAGTGGATAATTTATTGATATAATAGCCTAAATAGCCGCGCTTGTAGTTGTGCAATGGAACTTGTTGTTGGGGCAAATGGCTACGTCATTATAGAGAAGGTGGTTAACGAGTTATTGTTTCAAGATATTGAGATAATTGAACAGGAATATTTGGCTTGTAATTGTAGAGCTTACACTTTGTGATATCATTTTCAACACATAAATATGCGTTATACGTTAGTATGATGCTTTTAGGCGATTGACCTCTTTAATTTTTAAGAATGGGATGACAAAGCCAACGGGATATATAAGAACGGTTTTCCTTCCAAAAGATGGCGCCGGCTAATAAGCGTATACCTAATACTACAATTCACTTACCCATTCAAAGTATTGCGCCGGTGCAAATGTGACGAACGCACGATCGTCGTACGTGTCGTTTTTGGGCAAATTACAAGTAAAGGACCAATACGAGTCAATACCTTACCTCTTCGAAGTCTTTGTTGGAGTGTTGCGCAGGCGCAGGCGCAGGGGCGGGCGCGGGGGCGGGCGGCGCTCATTCCCGCGACCGCCGCGGACGCCCCACCTTGCCCTTGCGCACGGGCGCTCCCGGCGCCGCGTTCGCGCTCTTCATCAACTTCTGCCAGTCCTGCTCGCAGACTAGGGAACCGGCTAACATGTAGTACCTGGTTACAGAGAGAAGGTACCTTATAAATTAGGAAAACAATTGTATGATAGAAGATTGCAATTTGTCATCTTTATTATAAGCGTGTGTAATTACTTGCATTACGAAAAGAATATTCGTGAAGCTTAAAACATAAATGTCACGCAATGCGATTAAGAATTAATTACAGATGGTATGACGTTTCTTTTTATTCTTTATATATGTGTCGCAGGCGGATTGTATAATCCGCCGTATTACATTACGGCTAGCCGTTTTGCAAAGCGGCGGTTCAACGTTCAGCCGTATTGTCTTGCGTAGTTTTTGTATCGTTATAAATTCTCATATTCTTATTATTTTTTTATAATTGTCATAGTTTTTGTATCATTATAAACAGAACTTTATTACTCAGCTTTATTTTTAATAAATTAGGTCAGGTTAGGTTAGTTTTGTATAATTATAAAAAAAACTTGAATACTCAGCTTTATTTTTATTAAAGATGAGTAAATAAGTTTTTTTATAATGATAAATAACTAACCTAACCTAACATAATATATTAACAAGATAAAGTAAAAAAACTAAAACCCAACTACGACAAAAAACGACGCTGAAAAAGTATAAAAGTACCCCATGAATACAGGTAAAGTCACAAGCAAATGCTAGTAATATATATATATTCGAAATGTACAAGTGAAGCGCTTTAAAATGATACCAAACACGGCATATCTAGCTTAACTTTATTTTTTTACTCTGTATATTTTGTCCGCTAGAGGGCGCCACATTAAATTTGGTGAAAATCTATATAGCCTATAACCAGCGGACAATTAAGACGCTTCTAATGATATGTCATTTGTCGAATTCTGATTAGTGGTTTAGAAGTTACGAAGGAACAGATGAACATACATACATACATACATAGCCTGTCAAAATCATAACCCTCCTTTGGCTTTGCCGTAGTCGGGTAAAAAACTAACATATGGCGACGAATACATTTAGGCGGTTTTTTACTTATCCGCATTCAATACGGCTAATCGTTGAACCGCCGCTTTGCAAAACGGCCCTGTTTTGTAAAACGGCTAGCCGTAATGTAATACAGCGGATTATACAATCCTCCTGCGACATATGCATATCAATAACGTGTTTGTCCGCGATTGACTTCTACGCTACTAAAGCGATTTTAAATTAAATTTGCACCCGTGTGCTTAAAAGAGAGGATAGTTAACATGATATATTAAGAAAGCCGAAAGCCAAAGCCGGGGCTGATCGCTAGTATATTATAAGGACAGCTTACCTATCGCCCTGCATGAGGTGTGAGCCGCACTTAGAACACGCGAAGCACTTTATGTGGAAGACATGTAGAGGCTGCTGCGGCGCATTCGTCCGCATCACGAACTCGCTCGCGGGGATCGCCTGCCCGCACGCTGCGCACGCGCCGCCCGCGCCGAACATTCTGGAACAAACCGATATACATTTTAAATCGTTTGGTTATTATTGAATTATATTAAGCGTTTGGATTTAGTGCTGTAATTTAAGTGGAGCTCCTCATGATGTTAAGGACATCTAAGTAACATCGAACTCTATTGATAAGGAGATTATAATAGTTATAGGATGACAGTTAGAAATTTACTTAATAAAATATAGCGTAGGTTTTAGTAGGAAAAAAATTAAATTAACAAAAATGATTTAAATAAAATAGATATACCTACGTAAAATAATAACCGTAACGACAAAAAAATTAAAGAAAAAAAGGCTTAGTATTATTTATGCCTGCATTACTGCTTTAATTAATAGTATAATTTCAACCTATTATCAAAGTGTAAATTAAAGCTGACGTCTTAATTACGTTTTACGATCGCTCTACTATAGCGGTAATTACAGCAGAAACTATTTTAACAATTCAATTTGCAAATAGGCTTATTAAAAAAGGTTTATAACGGATCTATTTAGAATTTTCTGATAGATGTATACCGGCTTAACAGCTATGTACCGGTTAATAGATTCATAATATGAAAAAAAAAATCATTAAGTTTCTTCCCCGTTATTCCATTTTTACTCGTGAAATCAAGGCTTCATATTCGTGAAATATTGTTTACGTTGAACTGATAGAAAGGGAATCCAACTAGTCAATTATGTTACTTCTGTATTTATAATGTAAGCTACCAAAAATAGAATTGTCGTTTTATTGTTTGATTACCTATCAGTTTTTTTAGGCCCACGATGTATTAAGATGTAGGTATATAAGTTTAATAATTTTATAAAACTAAAATGTATTAATGAACGATTTATTGTGCGTAGATTACTTTATCGAACGATTGCATTTATATCTTAGTCTCTAATAGGGTTTTTAAACTGTCAGTGTAAAATTACAGTATAGCAAGCATCGTGATTGTACGAGTACGAGCCGGGTCATAAATAATAGTCCCCAAAATGGCTTTTTGATTTGTACATTCGCCACAACCCATCCAACTCGAACGACTCAGAACTGGATCGGTCAAAGCGTTCATATTACAGTAATATCGAAGGAAAGCTTTCAATTTATCGGTTCACTTGAGAATGCTAAATTTAATGTTAGTTTGATGTTAAGATAGCGGTAACGGTTAACAAGCGCACGATTATTGCCTCTTACTTTGATATATTGTTAATAAAATACGTC
>JADANM010006787.1:6924811-6972245 GCA_026213755.1 Eurema hecabe | reverse complement strand
GAATTTTGATGTGATACTGTAGTGACGATCTATGTAAGTAGACAGTATTGTCTACTTTAAAACGGCTTCACTTTGAGTGCTTATTTTGTAGTTCTAGGTGTTATTAGCCTATGGTTACACCATTCTGATAGTACAGTAATTAATGTCATTAATCGATGTATTGTCTTAAATGTGATCCTATCGAAGCCCTGAAGGTTATTTTGACAAACATTTGTGAGATTAATTTCGTCATTCTGAGTTTAAGACTTTGACTTAAATAACGACGACATTTTGCCGAATTCATTAATAAAATTTCAAAGAAATATATTTATATATAAAAATCCTTACAAAGATTCGCGAGATTTTATGAATGTTTAATAATACTTAATACTATTTCACGTCAATATTACGAAATAAATTTCGTTGAAATTGGTCACTCAGGTATATTTTAACATGCAGTACATAGAATGTATTTGGAAGTACTAGAAAACTACAGTAAATAGTATATTAAACAGGCACAAATGATGAGGAATAAAACCCATTGACACGATATCTCTAACAAAGCGAATAATCTCGAGATCTTAATGATTGTTAGTGGGACAATCTGCATTGTCTGGTCCGAAGAAAGTGGCCGCATGACGTTTAATTTCCTTCACCACTACGAGCTACGCTAGAACTCAAATACAAACTCCACTGACTATCTTGTCACTCGCTGATTTAATTGAACTTCATTTATAGAAGCACTTTTAGCAATTATATTGAAACTTCTTTTAATAAAGAACGATCAATTAACATAACGACTACTTACTTACATATTTTCTTTATTATGTTTTTGATAAACTAGGCGAATTGACTATTGCATTTCAGGGAATCATACTAACAATATAACTATGTATAACAATACAGAATTAAAAGACATATACAGCAAATCGTAATGAACTGTGATTGAAAACAGCGCATCGAGCAAGCAGGAGACAATGGCAGGTACAGTGGCCTGTTGGCGAAACAGCAAAGTAATTTTCCCGGGCCCCTTTCATGGAGCTCGTCGCGTGTTTGCTAGTTAGAATTCGGGTGTAGTTCGAAAATTAATCAGCGCCCATTGTGGCCGCTTTGTCGCGGACTCTGGTGCCAATTATTGGCTGCGCAGCGCACTCGCGTAATTGAGCCCGCCCTGAGGCAGTTTCCAACTCTGCCAGCTCTAATTCTCAAACTTTTTCCCTGGAAATTGCTGGAAATCGATTTCACCAATCATTTCCGTCATATGTAGAACGTGTCCACGACGAGCGATTGAATGACCGTTCGTAAACTTTCGTGAGTTAGCGTTCGACTCGATTATAACGTCCTCAGCGAGACCGACCGAGAACAAAAGAATCACGGATCACGATACGACTTCTTTTGGTCGGCGCTCATTAAAATTTATAATTAGCAAGCAAAAAATGTATGCATTTCCATTCGTAATTAAACAACTTTAGTATTCATAAATAAAACGATTTAAATCTTAAAATCAACATGATCACAATCAAAACTGTGTACAAAGCGTAAAATGAAGTTAACAAGCACATCATAAGCAATCGTTTGCAAGTGAAATAAATCGTACGTTTCCATTTTAAACATTCGTTCGGAAAAATTGAATAAAAAATTGTTTCGGCCGGAAGCCTCGCAATTTGGCCGGCCTGTAACTGTCTGCGTACAATCCACTGATTGATTACAATAAAATAATAATTTGCGTGATAGTGCAAACTGATGTTAACTATTCCCCAGTTTGTCAGTTTTCATGTGATTACACTCATATTGTTTTGTGTTGTCCGATACAATGTTAAACGTTATAAATGAACAAGTTTCTAGCGAATGAAATTTCAATAAACGTTTTATTCCTTTTAAAAATTTAAAGGCACACACACACTGACCGTACTTAGTTCCATAATGCGCATTACTTAACATTTATAGGTGTGTAAAAACAAACAAACAAAAGGCTAAGTCCTAAATACCGCGTAATACTGGCGAGGGTTAATGAATTTAAACGTATAATAGTCGTAGGGTAAGCATAAAGCGAAGGCATTAAAACAATAACGAGTGTAACGCGCTGGTAACCGCCGCCAAATTTGCATTCCTCATTGTTAAAGCACATAAAAATTCTCTCATTAACCTGGGGTGGTCAGAAACCGCCACCCGCCTTACTGTCCACTTGTGACATTATTCGCCGCTATTCGCTCGCTACATTTCATTGGGATGCCTTGCGTACAACCCGGAAAATTCATATTATTTTAATTTCATTATTGAAATAAGTTTATAGTTGTATATCTTATTATAGTTGTATTGAGTAACTTTAATAGAGTACCTTAAAAACAGGTTACTTTTTATCTGCAAGGCAATTGAATTTCTTTATATTATTATGTTATTATTGTTTCGAAAATAGGTTGTCAATTTTCTGTCCACTGCGTATATCTTTTTAAGAACATAAATAAAAAAATCAATAATTTACGATAAGGTACATAAATTGTTACTTATTACAACATCACTGACTACTACTTATTATATTTAATTGCTGACACAAAAACACCTAAAAAAAGGCGCCCAAGTACTAAGGAAACATGAAACGCAGAAGCTCTCAAAGATCTGGCAACAGGACGCAATTCGATACTTGGCGCCTGCTTTCATTACAGTCTGCTTAGCATACCCAGTACCCACTGGTCACTTCACGTGCAAAATTCTCCCGCACGTGTACACTTTTTAGTTTGGCCCACCGTTTATTGTGACCGCACTCCGGTAACACCAAAGTAATTGAATATTTTCGTCCAACTAAGCGCCGTTTTTTTGCAAGTTTTAATGAAAGTCGTAGAGCAAGGCATGTGGATAAAATAAGGTTGCTACGTGCTTACGTAGGAATTAAAGTAAATTAGTAATGTAATCTATTCGTACAATTATAATAAGAAATATAAAATTACACACTAAGTAACCCAAGCTTTGTTAACAGTAAATATCACCATTCACCGTAGTTAAATCTCAAAAAGGAGTAATACATAATCTAAAATCTATATTTATTATGAATACTAATATTAGTGAACTACTCTAGAAATTATTTGGTAATAAAATTTATTTTAGAAATCAATACATCAATGACTTTTCTAACTTAGCAATATGCGCCCGTAATATGTAAGTGGACACTTTATATGGTACTAGCTGTTGCCCGCGACTCCGCCCGCGTGGACTTTCATGTAAAATTTGAATATTCCCCTCCCCCCCTTCCCCCTTATAACCCTATTTTTCAGTTAAAAAGTAGCCTATGTTACTCTCCATCTTTTCAACTAACTGTATGCCAAAAATAAGGTCCATTGATTGCTTAGCTACGGCGTGAAGGAAGGACAAACAAACAAACACACTTTCACATTTAAAATATTATAGTATGGACAAGTATGGATATATGGGCACATTATAAAACAATAGATGTAAATACATTGTCTCCTAACATCCTCATACTAAAGTATTAACGTCACAAACTTGCTCAAGATTTCACGTTGATTTATTTACCAAGAACTACAAAGATTAAAGCATAAAATAATAATGAGTGAAGTCGAGTACTGTGCATATTCTTAATATTAAATCAGTTTCCATAATAGCAGGATCTCGACGACAAAATTCAAGCCACTACTGAGCGTATTGTTCCATTAACACAATTTTATGTTCCATATTAAAATAATAAAAACTTATGCCTCTCTTAATTAAATAATTTAGCGGCGGGTTGAGCAGAGATATGTAAATTGTTTTAGGGGATAGATCAAACAACCCTTTTTTATGACTTTAATATGCGGTCTCCGGGTGGAAGGGGGTCGTGAGAAGCGGGGCGGCGGGGGCGAGGTAAGTTATGAAATATTTAATAACGGCGCACACGATTCCATTTGAATTACTTTCGAGGAAATGACGATGTATTAGGCTAGGGGTGCACCGCGCTCCTGGACATTTGCCCTGCTTGAGTTTTGTTGCGATTAACGAGATCTGTGTACGAGCTCACTGTTAATAATAATAATCCTTTATTTTTCTCCACAAAGGTATTAAATAGACAAACTTTAAGAGAAAGTGGATTGAGAGACTATCCTGTGTTACGGAACTCCAGGCTTCCAACCTAAGATTACATAAATTAATTTTTTCACATTTTTCTCGTATTCGTTTATATTGATATTGAAAATATACCTTCCTGTAAAAGACATTTTATTTAACTATTAGAAAAGAAAATATAGTCTTATCATTTTTGTTAACCGTATACGTAGTGATTCATACTTTCGTATACATTTTTTTTATATGTTCATATCAAGAAATCTATTTCTATAATAAACATTCATCTTTTAAATATTACCTTTTCATTATTTGCTTAGTGAAAAAAATACTATTAACAATCTTAGTGTTCCTTCTTAGAAACCTTGAAGTACCGACTATGACGTGATCGGTGCAATTATAAAAATCACGCGGATGAAAAACCAATACAAACATCGAACGAAGGGCATTAAAATATCGCAAATCGCAATGAATTATTCAAGCGTGGAATAAATGTGGAATTTTTTACACTTGCGCTCGTTGTATAACCGGTACGACGCGAGTCGCTTCACTGTCTCAAATACCGAGGGAGTGTTTTAATTAATGTTCCTCGACAAATTGCGAAAAAAGCCGAGTAATGACGTCACATGGCCCGTGTGTGTAACGAGGCTGATTACTGTGACGAGTTGTCGTCAAATAGCTCTTTTATACCGATGACTGGGAGAGTAAAGAGCCATGTAAGGCGAGTCACTCGCGCTATAATGACCTAATTATAATTAAATCTTAATTAAGCCTTTTACATTCTGTAACGCGTTTAAACGCTACAAATATTACACATGCAGATGAGAATATTTTCTATGTATTTTAGTTATATTGACGTTGGTATATTTGAATTACAAATTACGTGAAAGTATGGATTTTAATTTTTAATAAAGTTAGTACGTAACGTTAATGCATGTGTACTTTCAAGACTTCTATAAGTCTGAAAGCCTGCTTACATATTATATGAAGCTTTAATGTTTTAATTAGCTTATTTAAAGCTTAACTACATATATATTATTTTCGATATAATCATTATTAGTTAGTTACAATAAAATTGATGTCCATGTAATATTTATTTATGCAACGTATTTTACATAATATATGAATAAATTTATATTCTTCAATACTGTTAGTTTTTAGATCTTCATAGTCGTCGACATATTTCACGAGTATATACACGTTATTAGCGTACTTAAACTTTAAAAGTTAAATATGAGGCAATTTTATGAAAATCATGTCCATAATAAGTGGCGTAGCGGATAACATTACAATCACTGAGGTCGATCTCAATTGCCAATAATCTATACCTCACGAGATAATAACAAATAAGATTTTTTCCTCATATCTCGATCGCTGTGAAGTAGGAGGGGTTCTCACGGTCGACGCGTGTTTTATTTTACGTAATAAACTCTGAATTATATGGGCTCTAGTTGAACTTGTCAAGGAACATTGTTTTAAATGCATTTCGTATTTCAAATAGCTGGACATACATTGATGCATTTATATTTTTATGTTTATTTACAACGGCTGGAGTTAATATTGTACCTAATTATAATTTATTTAAATATATGTTGCATTTGCAATGCTGTTCCATTTCTTGTGTAATTAGCGTGTGTGGTTTAGCTATCTATAGCTTGCCTTTTTTGTAACTCTTAGTACTATTTGTTTTTTACAAAGTACAAATTAATAGGTACAAATTTAATAATAATGAGGCTGTTTTTGAAAGAAATAATCACATCTTCTTAAAAATTCACGACATATAAGCAATATATATTTTTAAATTCTTTGCCAAACCATACAAGGAAATAAAAATACGTTAAGTTTAATATTATTAATATTTAAATTTCTAAACTACTTTCTGAATGTTGCAATTGTACGTTGTAAAAAACTATTTTAATAGTTAATACGATTCTTAAAGTATGTGGTTGTGGACCTCTAAATTATATTATCAATTTTAAAACAATCTTAGAACATTGGAAACCCTTTCGAAAATATGCCATTTTTTTACAATTTAGTTTTGAAAAAGACATTGAAATTGTAAAATATTAATTTTCTAAAGCATATAACTAAGGTAGCTCGGATCTATTAATTTAAATAATTATCATTTATCTATACGGCTTTAAAAATATATTGATCATTTTTGAAAAACCCTTTCGGAAATATCCAACTGTTTTAACAAAGAAATATAAATATGAATAAATTCTATTCAAATGAACTCTTGTACTTGTTAATATTAAATAATTGCATAAACATAACGCATTAGCACGCCGCATATTGATTTAAGCTAATGTCTCAAAATATTTATTTAACGTGTTTGTAGGAACGATGCCTTTATGTCCTATGAACAACTGTGTAAATGTATAGAAATAATTATGAATTCTACACATTGCTTAGAAATAATAAAACTTGTGATTTAACTACATTGTAATTAACTAGCCATATACATGTGAACCTCTGTATTCACTCTCTGTCTGTCTGATAAATAAACTGTATGAAAATCGGTTAGGTAGTTTTAAAGATTTAAACATACATAGGGACAGACAGAAGAAACCGACTTTGTTTTATAATGATAAATATTTCTATACACTTTTCACACAGCGCCATCTAGTTTGACACTGAGCAGAGTTTGTTTTATGGCGACATAGAGACACACTTTTTCATTATAAATACATTAATAATGTTAGGCCTATATAGGGCCACAAGACCCTAAATAATACAAATGTAAAAAGCGATTTAAAATTTTCGATTCTTTCATATAAACAATTTTCGATATAAAAAACCATCTGTACCTAATATAAAAATCAATTGCCAACTAAACTCGATAACAGCTAAAGAAGCTAAACCGATTTTGATTTTTATCGATTATAATATACCTTGAATTACGATAGATGGTTCATATGCAGAGTAAAAATATAAGAGTAAGAGTATGAGTATCCTGATTTATCGCATTTAATACATCGAAATAAAGAATAAACTAAGAAACACGAGTACATAATCAATTCCGATTCTGGGCGTGAGTCGAAACAGCGCCGTGAAATCATTGGCAGATAAATCGATTTGCTAATTCGTAATGGCTCATTGTCTGAGCCGCACAAAAGGAACTTTCTTTAATACAATGCCTCATATTTAGGACTCCTTTTCCTCGAACTGCTATGCAGGTATTCAATAAGATTCTTGTAAAGGTGATGTGTGTTTATTACTTTTTAGAAGGTTTAGATATTATCGCTGTACAGTTGATTTACCGGGAGTATTAATTATTTAACTTAAAAAAATATATTCACTCTTTTCTATTAAAGGCAGTCGTATATTCCCACATGTAATTCAAACGAATCAAGAATGTTCCTAGCACATTATAAATTTGTAAACAGTGTAAATACAGCTATAAAATCTCAATGCAAATAAACCAAAATTACGTTGTAAATATACGGCGCGCTACAAGATAGCCTCAAACATAAGGACGTGCACACATCGCGGACAGCGCGTGGGCTCGGATATGGCGGCCTAACAACTTAATAAGCGGGTGTGCGTGATTTACGCGGGCCCGCGGCGCCGGCGCACTCCAGCATATTTATACTAATTTATGACGGATAAACATCGATTATACTTAGTACTGCTCCGAGCACTCGAGCACCAATAAATATCACAACTTTGTTACCCACCACGAAAATAAACAACTAGCGGAAAGTTCAAACGCCCCATTAGCAGATAAGCCCGCGCATTCCGCCATAATCCATCCTAATTAATCGCGAATGCGCTAATCACGCCGCACCCAATATATTCGTATTATATTGTCGATCGTAAAGCAGCTATAAGTGCAATTGTATAGTGTCATAGGCCATAGACCCCACTCGACGCGCGCCGAGTTATGGCTCTCGGAATGGACTCGACGCTAACAATCGTGAATCGAAAATAACCAGAAAATTTCTTCAACTCTGTCTAATGGCTTATTGTTGTTTATTTTATTGTTATTATGGCGTGGCTCGTTGTCATGTACGTTTTAACTACAACTTCTATTGGGGTTAAAGTTTACGCCGCACTTTTAGTACGCAATTTTACTGTATATGCAATTCGCATTTTTTAAGTATCTTTCAAGGTGAAAACTGTATGACGAAAATATGTACTGCCATAAAATATTATTTGCACAAGAAAAAATAATATTTTTATTAATTAGTCTCGAAATGGGTAGGTATGATATAACGACCTACTTTCTCCAATTAAATTTATACATATGCTTTAAATATTGTATATTAGATATGCAGGAGTTAAAATAGGTTAATTTGATAGGATGAGACTATATCTATAATTAATTTATTTTATCAAAACACTTAATTCAGCTAGTCATAGAAGAATTTTTACTCCTATAAACTGATACAACTAAAATAACTTAGATACTTAAAATTGTTTAATGTTGCCCAATAAATTATATATGTTATAAGCGCAAAATTTTGAAGACGCAAAAACATCCTAATTAGGACGTCTTACCTTAAGGTGATTGGTTGCCGGCGCTTTCACGCACAACTGATAGAACTATCTCTTTTTTTCTTGTTGGTTTTACCTCTTTTCTATCATTTTGATTTATGTATGTGTGCTGCCGCTGCTGTGCGGAACAGTTTTTTCGGTTGATTTGTATGAGTATAACAAATCTATTATATAATATCATTGATTTTTACCAAACAATTAATTCCGAAACTTGAAGTAAAATTTAAAAGTTTTGGTAACCATACATAGCACAAATATTAAATCGCAAGCAGTCTCGAAGAAATAATATTCAACAAAGTATCACGATTAAGATTTGAGTTTATTTTAGTCTTCGGGTAATCGACTATGAATATTGGTTCTAAGTCAATGTTCTAGCCAATATTATGATGGGAACTTTGTTCTGCACTCACTCTCGCATACATTAGCGTGCACTAACTCTTCGAGAATATTCTGTTATTCGCTTGAATCTAATTAAATTTACATAATATGAATTCCCGTTATGTCCTTTAAATATGAACCTTCCTGGACATTAAATGGAGGTACTTCAGGTTAACTTATCGATATAACATTCCTTTTCACCGACTTCAAAAAAGGAGGAGGTTAAAAAGAAAGAAATGATTTAATAGTTATTTTATAATTTTGAAGTCGGTACCAAGTTAAACAATAACTGTTAGTTTGGTTAAATCGATACTGTATAGATTGTTGTAGCATTTACTTCAAAATTCTAAAATAACTATCAAAATTATTTTTATATTGTACTAAATGAAAATGCGTATTACTTTCTGGGACGCAAATTCATTTTTTGATTTTTAGTATGAAGTCGGTTTATTTTTTGTTAAAAATTATTTTATTATAAAACAATAAGACTCGTGGCAAATGTTTTTAGCTTTCCCTAAGTACCTAGTTATACCTTGAAATGTCGAATTTGTGACATTAAAATCAATGACATTCTCTCTTTAAATGTCCATCTTTATACACCATCACGATCTTTCAAATCTTCATCTTCATGTTAAAAATAATTATAAGTAAAGTTAATGTCTAACAAAAAAATAAAGACGTCTTTAATAGCGCCCGCTAACATCAATGAGTCCTTGTCATATAGAATGACTATATTATCTGCAAGAATCTGAAGCTCTCGTACAAAAGTCCTCAGCGTAACGAGGTGCAACGCAAAGGGTCATTACCGGTCACTCCAGTGCGGTGATTATTTTATTATAAAAATATTACGTTCATTAAGGATACTGGATGAGGATTGGGGAAAATCGAAATCTAACAAGGGATTTTAATGAGCAAATTTTTATTGTGTTTTAAAAGTGACTTATTCTTGTTTTTTTCATTTAAATTAAATTTGCTAAATTTATAATATAGTTAAGACGTTGTTCACGTTTGAATACAAAATAAAAAAGATAAACTAAAGTTTTATAAATTAACTGACGCTGTATTTCATCTATACGCTACATTATTCGCTACAACGATAAATACAAGTATCTAACATAAGTATAAAGGAAAAAAACATGATAAAATAAACATTTTACTTCAAAAGATATTTTTTCGCGTATAAGTCCATCGATAGTAGGACATTTTCCCACCGATATAAGATCGCAAAATACAGTGATCATTGAGTTTGTGCGTCGGGCGGCAACAGGCTTACTCCTCCCGGTGCTTTCGTGTGGAAATATTTGCCGACACCAACTGTTGGTGACGATATAAACGGTATTGGTATATTTACATTCATATCGATGATGAACGTTTGGTTTGATCCCCAAAGCGCTGTTAGAAATAGGGACACATATAAACATACATATATTTTTGTATAAATAAGAGGATCTTAAACATGTATCTAATGTAAAATACAGGACATGGAAATACTTTCACTGTGTATAAAGGAATTTTTAAAAGGTCGGATAATGTATAACTTTCTTATGCCTCTGTACTGGTATTGTTAGGTCTATATATTCTTTATGGACCAAATTAATTTACAAAAACAAAAAAAGGTCTAAACGATAGATTTTCTGTGAAATTTTATTAAGTATTTACTCATTATATGTAGTAGCACAACTTTAATAAGAATACTAGATAATTAATTATTACAAGGTAAACAGTTCCCATGCCATAACCCTTATTACAGGTAAAACTGCAATTAATTCGAAGCAACGGTCGTTTCTCAACGGCGAACTATAAGACGTTAATACACCCAATTAGATAGCCATAAAACTATAATTCTATACAACAAATACAACGTGTAATGTTCTGAAATGCGTATTAATAAACGAGCGGGTATTCATTAGCCGAGCCTACGATAAGAATGAAACATATTATTACGGCGTGGCACCGGTCGTTTTCGATAATTTATAATGTATGTTAATTATGGTGCCTCCTTCGCCCCGAGACAACCCTTACACCAAGATTCCTATCGAAAAAATTTACACGGACACTTTTTTGTTGTTGTTGTTTTTACATGGATCATTATATCATATGTATCGAGATAATTTTGAATTTATATACAGTAATAAATATAAATAAATAAAAAATAAAATAATTCTATAGATTCGATAATGTAAGTAGATATTCTTCAACTCGGCAAAAGGCCTGTAAGTTGCATTCGAATATATGGACTTCCAAAAGTATACTGTGTGGTTTATATAAATACTCGCTGTTGCCCGCGACTCCGACCGCGTGGACTTTCATATAAACTTTGACCCGCCCCTTCTCAGCTTATAATCCTTTTTTCCAGTTGAAAAGTAGCCTATGTTTTATCTCAGGCTCTAGACCATCTGTGTACCAAATTTCGTTCTAATCGGGTCAGTAGTTTTAGCGAGATAGAAAGACAGACGAACAGAGCTATTTTCCCATTTATAATATTAGTATGGATAGTACGAATTATACATATTACGACTGATTAAAGTATTACAATTAGGTATCTATATTACATATCTATGAATGCATTGCTCTTCTAGGAACAAAAGGAAAGAAAACATCTTAAGTATTATTTATAAATAACCCAATTCAATATTATTAGCGTGCTATCAGTCAGGTAGGAGCCATTGAGAGCCGCAATTAGGGAGCCAGCCGTAGGTACTTTGATTCGAAAATTCGCAGTGCGCACAAACCATTCGCTCACAACACTTTTGTGTGTTTTTCACGGCTTCAACGAGTGCGATACTGAAAAGCCTCAGGCTCCTAATTAGACTGAAGTCGGACGTGCCAATTAATTCAAGTTTCAGTCGGAAACTTTGCTGCATCAATTAATTTTCATAGTTAATTAGCAGGCAGGCCCGCACAAAACCGCGTCTGCGAAAGAAAGGCTAACGATGCCTGCCCCGGGCCGCCTACAATGCACCAATTATATCAGCTTTGTTGCATACAAGAGCGCTCCTATCACAGGTCCATTCAGTCCGCCGCTCTCTAACCATCTGCTAATATTTCGCCGCGCGCCGCCTTTACGTGTTTTGTTTTTTTTTTTATAATACGAAGAGGAGAGACGAGCTGGACGGACTCCTGATGGTAAGAGTAACGCCAGCCCATAGCCAATAAAGCCCATCTCCGGGCAGGGGTGCTCTACACCGACGCTCCCCACTTTGAGTCATCAGACTCATTAGCCCAGTAATAATAGTGTCACTGAAGGATTTCATCTATAGTATTTACTATGAAAATCAAAAGTCCATGTTGTTATATGCAAGTATGTTTCTTTTTAAACCATACATTCTTAAAATATTGATTCTCAATCCATCGTAGACAAAACCTGCGGGCCCGCGAAAGCCAATTTTAATGTACCAAGGAGAATTCAACAACAGCACACAGACGTCGGCATTTGGCAATAACTCGCTACAAATAAAATTTTAACCTCTGCTTAATATCTGCCGGAACATTTCGACGAAGTGAACCCGCTAAATTGACAGACAGTAAATATTTTACTCGCGTAATAATTTCATTTGTAAGAAAAACAAGGCGGGCGCGCGCTTCCAGCGGCATCATTCGAGCTAGTTAATCTGTTAAGCATTTGGGAATAAACTTCAGTTATTACTCATAAAATTGGGAAATTAAACAGGAATATTTGTCTCGTAAGGCTTAACCTCTTATTTGGAACGACACAAAAATGTTTAGAGTTTGATGCCATTACATGTTGCATTCCATATAAGAAAACGCAACAAAATCACAAAGAAATATGTATCGATTAGTTAATATTCATCTATACTAATATTTAAAAGAAGTAAAGTTTGTGTGTTTGTTAAATTGTAAGGGGTAATCTCGGGATCTATTGAACCGATTTTAAAATTCTTTCACCAATGGAAATCCACATTATTGCTGAGTGTCATAGGCTATATAAAAAAGGATTGTTAACATTATGTCCAACGCAGTGGGTCAGCTAGTTTAAAGTAAAGTTATAATGATAGTAACAATAATATGTATTATATTAAATAGATATGTTATAAGCGCAAAATTTTGAAGAACTGACAAAACTAACTATCTCTCTTTGTCTTGACGGTTTTATCATTTATCTCTTTTCTACTTTTTAAATTGCATGTATGTGTGCTGCCGCTCCTGAGCGGAAAACTTTTTTCGGTTGATGTGTATGAGTAAAACATACGAGTATATTATAGTTTAATAACATTGGATAGTAGTTAAACATTTGTACCTTAACCCTCACTGTGACTATAGATACAAACGCACAGGTTTTACAAAAAGGGTTAAACCTTCGTCATTATATTCTAAACGGTAAAAATAGAAGAGTAACTTGGAATCAATTATAACACATTTCTAATCGTGGCGGCGCGTCGGATCCGACCGCGAGGCGACCCCGTTCGCTTTGTTTTCTCGCGCTGTCATTAGTGGAAAAATCTCGATATTTTTGCAGGCTTCGATTATTTTTAATGGGCAGCCGACGGCATGCTTTGCAACCTGATAGAATATTTCTTAATCTTCACAAACGAACGGTGTTTTTATCCTTTAACGATCGTTGAAAACGAAAAAAATAAACTTTAAAATATTTGTAATAGAACTACAAAAATAAAAACTAATAGGTACAAAATTAGTACTATGTAAGAATAAATTATAATGATTTAGGTGTTGAATAAAATACATGGATATTATTATTTTTAATTAAACACTTCTAGGAGTGCTCTACAAATGCTTCATTTACAACCAGTCACCGCTCGCATGCATATATTATACATATAAAACTTCCAATTGAATTACTCTATCCATTTAAAAACCCGCATAAAAATGGGTTGAGTAGTTTAAAGATTAAACATACATAGGGACAGACAGAAGAAATCGAGTTTCTTTTATACTATGTTATGAAAGACATATTTATGCAGGTTTGTTATTTAATGATACCTTATATTATATGACAATGCCCCACTTAGAAATAACTCTTTAAAATGTAGATTCTATTAGAATAGTTAAATCAAGTTTGTCTAGATAGATTTGTTAGTGAGTTTGGAGGTCGGGGCCGGGGCGCAATCATTAAGGAATCATTAAACGCTAACGACAGCCCGATGGCGCGCCATTTCATTCTAAGCACGCCTCAATACACTCAACTCTTTGCCGATTCCAAATAAAAAATCATTTTTAACTTTTTTCTATTTTTATGAAAATTCGTCTTCCAACGGTTGTGGGGATTTTTATACTAATTGTTCGAAATGCAACAAATTTTTACCTACCAGTTTATGACATATAATAAATTAATGATCAATAATTTGATCTTTAATTTAAATAAGTATTATAATTGTAATTATGTGCAGTAGTACCTACATATATATCGTCTTTTAAAATAACCACCGAAAACTAATTTACACGTTAACAACGTAAAAGCTTATTCCCTAATCCTAAGCATATCATATATAAGGATACCACTCGTATTTTAAATAGCAAAACATTAACAAAACAAACCAATAATCTAAGCGAAACGACACTAAAACACTATCAGGCAAACCGTTAACACGTCACAAGATATACACGTAACATTACGTAGAGCGTATCACACAAATCAAATTGCATGGACGGTGTAGGTTTATATGATCGCGATTTATCAGTGGAGTAGATAGCAGATAGTTAGAGTGAAAAGAGTGCTAACAAAGTCACGCGGCGCTGGCTGTCGCGGCAAGCAAATGAGGCGCGACGCTCACTGCTAACTAAACCAATCGGCGGCTTCGCGCGCGCAGACTGGCGTTCTGAACGTTGCTAAACTTTAATACTAATAGAATAGTTAAACTGTAGTTTGCTGAATGTTTGTTTATTTATTACTTGGGTTCTAAATACTAAGATGGGTGTAAATATGAGCTAGCAGATCTATTACATAACAAATTAAGTAAGTAGTTTGCTATAAAGTTAGAATATTTAATGGAACCTTGATTGCATTTTGACATTGAAACCGACTTTAAAAACATTTTTTAAATCTTTAAATTATATGTTAAATGGTATGATAAAATCTCAGCTATATTAAAATTCAATAAATTCATTTTGTACTTTAGGAAAAAAATGCTATTTTTGCTTAAAGTAACAAAACGGAGTTACTCGAAAATCTCTTTTAAAGAATTATAGTATAAATAGCTCTAAATCCTTTTTATAAGAATATCGCATTTTTATAATCGAGTACAAATTCAAAGCAATGACGCTTTTACTATCATGTTATATAAAATAGCTAAAATAATTGTTAAGCGCGTCAAAAACGCTCGTCTGCGCCATCATTTAGCATCATTTGCGGGGACTTTTATCCCTCATCTAGTTTTAATGTGCTCGGAATCCTTTCGTATTCACTTGTTAGATGCAGTTCACTGTAAAATCAGGTAGAATATCGTGTTTAAAGTTTTCCATTTCTAATGACTCGTATTGTTCTTGTAATCTTGTTGAACATCTCGTTAGTTTTCTGTGGGTATGAGCATTTAGAACCGCTCTTGTATTAAATTAACGGTAATTTAAACTGTTTTTACGGTTTAATCGTCCGTTGCGGTATGATAATTGTGAATTCCATTATTCGTTTGAACGAAAAATGTAAGGTTTTCGTGCTTTATGTTTAGGAACGATTTATCATTATATTAAGTTTATAGTAGTTTTGGTAGTTTTATCACTTTCGAAAAAGGGAGTTTTATTAATGATATATTTTTTGGAATGGTATGGTATAGTGCTCATATAACACAGCCTTATCTTCTCTGATACTTATTCCGCTTATCGCTGGTCCGATATGACTTGCGACTAACTACATCTACTTTTTGATATATATTGAAGAACTCTAAAAATCGCTAAAGCGTTATGCACTTAGCATCACTTTTGGAGATTTTTTTTTGTATTGTAGATTTAATATATATTTTTAACTAATAAAAATACACCTTCCCCTGACTTATAATAGAGTACTTTGATTAGAAAGACAGGTATTGTATAATATTTGCATAAATTTAATTATTTAATATAAAAAATGTTTGAAATTTCAAACCACTCTCATATCGTACGAATAACTGAACAAAGCGCTCTTATCCATATATCACTTTTATAATGAAAATTAGCATACATCGAATAAATCGTAACACTAATGTCTGTCTGTGACTGCGCTGGTGTGTGATTTGTGTAATGTAATTTTAACTACTAATTTAGTGGCACCATTAAAGTCGCTCACACGTGCCGACTGCAGATCAAGTGCAACTTAATGTATGGGGTAATATGTTGGCTGACCGTTGCGGTGTTTGGGAATATATGGTTCCTATATATTAGTTCCTATGTACCTATTGGTACTAATAAGGATTAAATTTCAAGAATTGTGTAGCTAAAATACATATTCAAAAATCAAAATATATTGGACAATATTCATTAAGTACCTTTATATGTAGCTATAAAGATAAATGTATTTAAAGAAATATTTGAAGTGAGAAAAGTTCGTTTTTATTGTTTGATCGGAATAAATGGTTTATGTTAAGCGTGCAAGCTAAGTCCATTTTTGAGCACATTATTATAAACATCGTTTGTAAATGGTAGATGTTTCATTCTATATTGTTTTTAATCAATATTTCTAACTTTACGATATTAAAACCATAATATCCCACTACCGCACTATCCACACTACCGTTCTAGCGGAAATGAGTTACAAAAAAATTGATTGTTTTCCGACATTCTAATTCCTTCGTCAAGCAAAAAGTAAGTCTCTGTGAAGTCTTCTATTTAGAGTGTGCCCGTAGCTTGGGCCTCGCGGATTTGGGTTCCGCGAACCAATTTTACTCTAACTATCAAAAGCACTCTTTAGAAGGTTTCCCATTTCGTAACTATTCACGATTATTAAAGTTCAGCTATCATCTAATGAATGACTAATAGTGCAAATTTTAAATCAGCACCCACTATAATCGCCCGATCACAATTCCTAATAGCCCCAAAACAAAGCCAAATTTGAATGTGCCCCAACAAAACATGCAGATATGATCGGCGTGTAAATGCATCAATTTGCATGATATCGATGACTGATAGTAGGTAGTAGGCAGTAGGCAGTAGGCACTAGGCAGTAGGCAATAGGCAGCAGGCGAGGCCACAAGTGTGTCACGCTCCCTCTAATCCGTCAGCGTAACGAGCGGGTTCGTTATCGCAACCTCATTATGCCGATACCTCGCTTCGGATGTTTACAAGCGTTTATATAAAACTCATATGCGCTATTATTCTTCGGCACAATACGATAGGTCAAACGTTTAGTTTTGTGGAGATAAAACGTGGTTGAAATCGCGTGTGGGATTACGTAAATATAATTTGTGTTTGTGTATGAAATGGTATGTTTTTTATGCGTATTTTAATTATTAATACTATCTTAAAATTGTTAAAGTTAAATATTTTTCTAACTAATACAAGTTTCAAAGTAACCTTAGGACTCTCAATATTTATATATATATATAATATAATTTGGATTAGAAAAATGGATTAGATTATTTTATTTAATCTATATGTACTTGTGTAATATTAAAACCTAAACCTTGTCCCTTATTCTATTTATTCGAAATGCAAACTATCTAAATCCAGCGTTCGCTACAAACAGCATCGTTTCAAAAACACTCCTTCAGCAAGAGAAACAAAAAACGATTCAAAGAGACTATTATTAGAAACGAATGGGAAAACGATCACCGCAAATGCCATAAAAAGATCGTAGAGCCAATAAAACCTCCGTCAGCAATGATTCGCGCGGGGCGGGGTAGCTCGGCGGGGGGCGGGGGGGGGGGAGAGCGACACGGTTTGGGCGGGAGGACATTTTTATCCTGCACTAGGAAAAACTGCACGATACCAATTGGAATAGATAACGATTGATTTGCTTCGATTGAGTTTTGTAACGTCGGACTGAGAAGTGATTTATTGGTGATGTACCGAGTTTGGAGTAAATATTGAGTTGGCGAATTGTTACAAATGAGCGGGAAATTGGTATTTTGGTAGCGAAATTTTGTTGGTTTGAATGTTGTTTGGCAAATTGAATATCATTTCAGTCAATTTAGTTATTAACGTGAAAAATTTTCGTTAAATTTATGATTTGAAATATATTTATTATTTTTAATTCATGTTTATATCTAATTAGAGTATGTTTAGCAAAATAAATTGATTCATAATTATTTGGATTTGGATCATCTAAGCTGAACTACTTAGATATCCACTCTTCGTTTGTTATTGTATAAAAGTTGTTATAAAATATAGTCTATATTATCTATCAGTATATTAGTAGATTTAAGTATATTTAATTATTATAGTATTTTGATAAAAAATAATAACTATTTTACAATTGTTGAAAATAGAGTTAATTCTTTTTATACCTTATTATATTTATATATTGATATTAGTAAACTAAATTATTATCAGTGCAAAAAATTGCAGTTAAAAAAAGTTAAACTTTCAATTTTCTTAAATAACCCATTAAATTTTTCAAAAAAGTTACGGCCATATAATAATCTAGGTACTCACGTAGCGTGCGTGGGCGGCCGTGCAAGGAATCGCTCGGTAATTTCGCGATCACCACAAACACTGGTCGTAATCAGCTCTCAACTTTAACAAGTCGTCGGTGCAAAGTTAGAGTAGGCTCTAGCGCGTGGCGAGCTCCGAACGTCGCGTCAGATAAGCGACTGGAGACCTCGCTACGAACGCCAACTACTCCGCGCCGGTGGGTCGATCCCCCCGAGAGCCACGCCCTGGCCCCGCCCACCCACGGACACGCCCACCTGAATTAATAAAGCCAGCAAACACCGCTGGACACGCGGACAATACTGCATTGTCCTATGTCCAAAATAGTTTCAATTAGAAACGAGGACAAGGCATAAAAGCTCCAAGTCTCGTTGACAACAAAATTGACCACTGCATAGTTGTAACGCCTTAGCCGACCGCATGTTAGTTTGTTTTGTTTTTACTTTGTAAAACAAATCTGCTTCGGAAAAAGCAAAGCTTGTAGTTATTTCAAAGGAAACATTGTAAACCAGAACTGATTCAATACGTGTTACACATGCCATTTATTTTTATATTAATAATTAATAAAATTTCGTCAACTTAACACGTTTCTTGCACATTTGTTAAACATGCATTGACGAATATTTATATTCATTTGTGTCAGTTAATACCGTTGGTTTTTAAATTAAGCGCCTGTCAATTACTCTTCTTAGAAAAAAAAAATTAAACAACAGTCAATTATAATATAATTTTGTCAAATATAAGGGACACAAGTTTCTCAATTAATCCCAAGAATAACTTAAGTTTGTATTACTACCAGATATTTTTAACATTTAAGTTTTAATCTTATTTATTCATTCCATTATATTATAACATTTATTGATTAATATTATCTGTTTTCGAAAAGTTAACTTGACATAGGTACAGTCTAGTAAACTTATTTAAGTAAATACTATATAAATGTTGCGATAAAAACTACTATTTGGTACCCGTTTTATTAAATACTTAATTACCATATCTATTAATTACCTACTAACAAATTATTTATTATAAAAAGAAGAGATTTGGTGTAATTTCATATTTAGTTTTCATGTTTGGTTTGGTTTTAGGCTAGAAATAATGATCATATTAATATACCTTTTTAAATAAAATGTTATAAGACATATTAATCAAATATGTTCTACAAGCAATACCTACCACAGTGTTTCACCTCCACGCTAAGCATCTATAGAGAACTCTGTCGCAACCCGCGAATGATCTGAGCTGTTGGATCAATGATCTCATTCCTATTTGATCAACCTCTCTCATAATAAATACCTCAAAATCAAAATTAAAGGAACCTTTATTAAAGTTTGCTTCATATAGGTACTAAGAGTTTGGAATGGACATCTTAAAGAAAATAACGTACAGAGTGTAAGGAGCTAGTTATTATATATTATAGTATAGGAGTAGGTACTTAAGGATACTGCTAGTTGTCATCATCGTCTGTTAAATATTTGAAAATCTGTTGAGAAATACATCATTTCTCAAGGCTTTTGGTAGTTGGAAAGGAACTTTCATATGACTTATGAGAAACCTTCACCTAAATTAAATTCAATAAAGTTGTTTTTGCATCTCTTAAAAGAAATGTAGAATTTGTTCCACCTCCAAAACTGATACGCCCTTTGGTTTAATAGTTGCTTATTTATAAATTGATTACAGAAGATATTAAGATTAGAATACTTTTCATTTTCAAATTGTAACCTACACAGGTAAATGGACGCCCTCCCGTTGATGATGATGATGATGATGTTGATTTACTGTTTCCTAAAGATAAAAAATATATAGTGAATTTCTTTTAAACCACCTTCATCGATATTTTTCCATTTCCTCCAAAATGTATCTTATGTTTATAGAGGTAAAAATTACATAGTAAAAAACCTTTCATGGTTTTTGGATTTTCCTTAAAAAATATTTTACTTAACTACTTATCTAATCGATTTAAGGTATTTATGCTTCCATTTGGAAGTATGATCTGAATTTAATTTTTCAGTTAGGTATCTTAATTTCTTAACCGACTTCAAAACAGAAGGAGGTTCTCAATTCGTCTGTATGTATAATATTTTTATTATTATTTTTATGTATGTCCACCGATATTTTCGTCAATTGTAGACGGATTTCAAAATTTTTGTTGTTGGATAGAGGTCAGGTTGGGAAACCAGAGAAATTCAGGGGATCTTCCAAAAATTGTATGAGTGACTGCTGCGTTTATAAGTTTTTCAATAAGTATCTCCTCAACGATTTACAGTAGCCACCTTGTGTTTGAGCTTGATTATTTCATATTGAAAAGGACTTTACATCTAGATGGGTTGTGACTTCCATAAGATAAGGGGTCTTATGCTGAAGACGTAGGATAGACTTAATTCATTTATATCGATGAAAAGTTTTCACCCGTGGGTATGAGTTATACTAAAGGTTTGCAGTAAAACTGATGATGGAGACCAGAGACAGTTGATGGAATTCCTCAACAAATTACAGTTCCAACAAACACTTTCCGACTCAAGTTTCCGATCCACCACTTAAAATTGTAAAATTTAATAATTTTTAACTAAAAATAAACAGATTTCAAACTAAAAAGCAAAATTTTTTTCCAGAAATCTAAGAGTTTTAATATTCATGAGTTTTGGAAATAAAAATAGAAAATAAATTCTGAATCCTTAATATTATGTTTAAACAACATTGCCTATTCGTGTGCAAATTGTGCGTAATATAAAAGATAAAATGTGAACCTTCATATAGATTGTATAAGATCACAGTCGTCCAGTTCCAATGTCCGTTAGCTTTAGTGGCCACGAGGACGCTCGCCCGGGCAAATAGTCAGTCTACCGGCAAATATCTGTTCGATTTCAGAACAAACACCAGCCGGAAGAAGTTGTAGTTTCACTCCGTTTTCACACTCTGACGCACTTAACTATAGTGTCCACTAAAGCATTGGCCAAACGTTTAAGAAGTGATATATTTGAACTACGGTAGTTTCTTTGAGAAGAAACTAACGATGTAATAATTATTAATGATATTGAAAGTATTGGCAGGATTTACGTAACTTACCTCTAGCTTTAATCATGTGAAAAGATGACAAGGTCAGGTCAATATGGGCCAAATCGAAGTTAAGTACCAATCTCTGCCATAAAACTAAGTCTTGCCAGACCGACTTATCAAAATATGTCAAAATATTTGGT
Organism: Eurema hecabe; assembly: GCA_026213755.1. NCBI lineage: Eukaryota > Metazoa > Arthropoda > Insecta > Lepidoptera > Pieridae > Terias > Terias hecabe. The sequence goes on along the minus strand of JADANM010006787.1, from coordinate 6,950,607 downwards.
GCAGGAACGAGGAGCTGATCTTCCATTCGCCTTTTGAACAGTTTAATATTTTCACCAACAAAAGATGTTGCAGTCTAACCCGCATACCATCACGCGATTAACCTGCATATATATTTGCTATAACATAAAAGCTTCATACACATTTACATATTATAAAACCTACAATTTCCTAAAAAATAATGATGAAAGATATCCAAATCTCTTTTAAAAAACAAATTTACTTTGTCATTCAGAGTCAGGCCAACGTGACTAGTAGAAGTTATTCGTAATATTTCTGTTTTCTTGTGCCATATTCAGGTTTTAAGCGGCATTGTCAGTGAACATTTATGCTAACGTAACTATTGTTGAAAATAAACGCAGGCTTTCTACGAATATCCTCCCATAACAATCTGCAGATTTCTATTGGCTTTTGTTCAGAGCAGTTATTGTGAAATGCGAATATTTCACTAACAGCTTTTTATATTAATTATTTTAGTAGGTATGTACCTTGATATTACATTTTATTCACATAACGTGAAAGCGCACTGTCGGATTATTTGACCTTAATTTCATTTTTTCTAATACGAACGTTTTTTCACTCCTTTGAGGATATACGTACCTACGTAGGACATTATACATTCTATCAACTTCGTAACGAATTCGCACAAACCTTCGATGATAATCAGAATATCTGAAAATCGAGTGTATTGTGTCACCGTAGCAAACAGTTGGTACAATGCAAAATGTTCGGTCACGCGCTCCAATATTTATTTTATCAATATTCAAACGCTTTGCGATGTCGCGCCGTGAGTTTGTCTTCTGCCAACCGAATATAAAGCCATTGAGCTGCGAACCTTCGCTTCAAATATTTCTTTGTTATAAATAGAGTTTGGCTAATTTCGATTCCTATTGTAACGAACTTTATATTTCTTCTTTTCTTTGCAATCAAATACTTGATAAAATTATCTAATAATTAGTTTCAATTACAGAAATCAAACCAAAAACAACAGAATCTAACGTAATAATACGCATAACGCAATGCACAATAAAACGAAAACAATGCATATTCTTAACCTGAAAAGCAACCAACTAAAGCTCGAATATTTTCTAACCGCAAGAAGTTTATTGAATCATTAAAACATCGACGTAGATGTAAGAAACGTCGCTAATACGTTAACGAGGTGCCATTCTAAGCGAGTTTTTCACAACGCGCGCCGAATGCTAAGCAGACAATTGACATTCAGGCGGCGGCTAATCGACCGGGAAATACACTTGTCATACATTTAACGTAGAATTCTTATGATTGAGGGTAACAAGTGCAATGCTATTGAATGTATTACTGGTTTCGTTCGGTTCAGTAGCTAGTGATTTAAGATGGTTTGACGGTTTGGAAAATGTGATTCGTTTTATTTAAATTTGATATTCGTTATTACAATTTACAGGTTGGTACTTGGTTCTCACACTTACTATATCAAAAATGATTTAAGAACTATGTTTTATGAGACGACTATTATATAAATAAATTCGGCTATATCAATTTATGAAACTAATACAATTGAGTCTTAAAAATCAACGTTGATTCAAGTTATAAATAAATAAAATAAAATAAAAAAGCCATTTATTTCCTACAAAATAATTTTTACATATAGTTTTATACATTCACTTATCTTGTTAAATGTTTCGAACAATAGATTTTAAAGAACATATTTACTTTTTTATTACTACTCTCATACAGTTAGGGTTACAAAAGCGTGCGATTGATTAATAATATATTAGGATCATATCAAAATATTTATGAGTGCTTTTACCCAAATTTTTATGTTATCCCGAGAGGCGTTATCGGGACCCTACAAGGAAGTCAAACGTCATGTCCACGTCCGAAAGCCATCATTGTCGAGACATTACTTTGCGTAATATACAACGAATATATTGTATTACCTTGCCTTATCAAATTATTCAGGGCTTGCACAATCGTGTCTAAGGTTTATTTGTATGATCGTGTTCGAGGCTGTTTTTTAATAAGCATACTGATTTATTCGTTTTTAATGTGTGAGTGTTAACGAATGTCAACCATTTCAAAGACGTAGTTAGACGTAAAAGAATATCTACATTTAAGCCTTTCTATTTACATATTAAAAACATACGTTAAATTTGGACATTACAAATCCTTTAAAATAGAACTGCTATGTTAATCACATTCGCAGATAGCATTCGCAGGCGACTCACCCCTACCGAGCGCCGGGCTCGTCTTCAGACTGACAGCCGGCGACATATTTTATTCACCTCGCACCGCACGTAATTCAGTCGATGCAGATAAATTGTTTTACCTCGCGGTACGGAGCCACGTCCCGCAACTTTGGCGTTTGCATGATGAGCTCCTTTTTTATGCTCGAATAAAATTGTGTTAGCCACCGGCAACGGAACGTGTGAACGCCGCGCTGCGAGGTACATTGAAGAAATTGTTATTGGGAAGCCTGCTTTGATATTTATGAAAGTTGGCATTTCGTGGCGTCCGTTTGAGTGAAGGATGCGTTTCTATCCTGGTCGGTTTGAATTATTAGTTTCCGTATTACTTATTTGACATTGTAAAAATCAGTTAAACGTAGACACAGACTGTAATTATATCCTTTTATAATGTAGGTACTTATTTGGCATGGATATAATTTTATTGCATTGTATTGTATTACGTAGTATATTTAAACAAACAAGAACATTTTTCTTCTATATCGCAACGCTTAAAATACTCATAGAAATTCCAAAATTCGTAGAAAATTTCGACTATTCTCAAACGAGATGTTTCAATCACCGATCGGAAAACGTTCGGCATCCAATTCTACAGAACCCGCCACTTGGCTCCTTAACGCTAGTGCCGACAGTTTATTCAACAGCATGTCACTAGTTGCGAGCAACGACGGAGGCATCACAGGTACGATTCATAGTTCATACGTGCGTCGCGGGACCACAACTATCAATATTAAATTCCCCGGCAAACAGCTCGCGACTGTAAACATCTAGGTTTATCCAATACGAGTCTCTATTAACTGGATCTCATTGAATTGCTTAATGTGTTTTGCTTTCGGTTGGTAAATACACATTGCACTTAACATACAGATCGACTAATTAATAGCTAAGTGTCTTGTGAAGTGATGACATATTTTGTCACGTTTAATAGTAGGTATAGTACGCGTCACGAATCTTTAGCGCTGAACAAAACCTGCGCAGAAGTCAAAAATAAGGTATTGGTAACGGTACGGCGCGCGGGGCCCGTGATCGTCGGGTGCCCGAGCGTTGATTGGTTGTCCCAGTCGTGTTGTCTTTCTCGCACCAATACGTCAATTACGAGCGCGATTCTACCGATGCGCAGCTATTCTCGTCCAGCGCTAAACATAAATGACGCGTGCTATACCTATTTTGTACCCAACCATAGTTTGTATTGTCGAAACGGAATGTAACAGTACCTCCAGCGTTATTTAACAAAGGATTATTATGTTTATTTTGAAAATAATGCGCGGTTGCGGCGTTCGGTGCAAATATTTGAAGACGTAGTCAAAGGCGGGCTTTTTGCTATGGTCCTTTGAACCGGGCCGCGGTCTGCGGTCAGATAAACCGATTAGCTATGCCCGCGCCAAGACCTTCGAACGTAAACTTATTATAATCTATACGCTGATAAATTGAAGTTACGGAAGGTGAAAGCGAAACAGAGAGGTAGATGTCATTACCCGTTGCTTAACAGAGAAAGATGTATTATATATACCACAATATGTCGTGCTAACATTATATTACTAATATTTTAAATGTGTAAGTTTGCGAGATGGTGATGTGATGTGAATGGATGTATGTTTTTGCTATTCTTTCACGTAAAAACGGCTAGACCGACTTAGTTGAAATTTACATAGGTATGTAGATTATTCCCTGGATTAACAGGACTTTATGTACCGGTATTTCCCCGGGAACGGGAACAACGCGGGTAAAACCGCTGGAAACGGCTGGTATTGAAATAATACCCGGCTGCAAATAAATATATTAACGAAGGTGTAATTAAATAGCCAAAAACAGCAGTTGAAGCAAGTTATTCCATGTTATGTTGACTAATTCAGACCCTTGCCTCGCGGCGCTCCGGCGGTCGGGTGTAACTTAACGAACCTCTCTGAATCTTTAATATACTTTCATTTAATGCTAGTTGTAAACTTTGAAATGGTCGCTCTATGCTGAATGCTTAAAACGGATAACTTTGAAGACAAATTTCGGAAGTGACCTTTTATTTTGAAAGGGTGCGCATTACTTAATTAGATTATGTGAGACCCGTAGAAATGGGATATATATAAGGTATGTTTATTATAAAAGATTATCAGATATTATATTATATCAGATTAACATACTACCTTATGTTAAAATACGCAATAACCGTCAAAATCTCATAAAGATCATGTTAAATTATTATAATACAAATACTTACCAAAATTCTATACCAAAAGCATCGTAAATTACGTACATTTCAAATTAAATTATTATAATTGTTTGAACAAACTCAAATTAATTCTTATTGACGTTTAAAAAGGCTTTACTGAGGAGCATTGAAATTATCGAAGCAAACCCTTCTAAGAACCAAGAGCGGAATTAATTCCATTACTAACACAAACATCTACCTTCACGGCAGGTACTTCTCAAACGCAGCACTCGGTTCCCTAATTCGCAAATTAGATTTCGCATAAAGCCTATTTTAATTTGCGCCGTCGATAAACATTGCGAGCTCTAAAAGGGTTTAAACGGGTGCACAAACTCTCGCTGTTGACTCTTGTACGGCCGCGGCGGCGGCGGCGGCCGGTTAACATTCATGTACAAAACAAATATGTTCTTGGCGACGCGACCCGAGCGGTAATAAGCTTACTCGTACCGTACAGGGCCGCGCCAGCCACCCAAATTGTATTACATTCTTTTGTTGGTCCACTCCGGAATGCCCAGCTATTGCGGACTTACGGATGCTTAAGGGATCAAGCAGCAATCTCCAGTTCTGGCATTTTGCCTTTGAACACGGACATCAAGGTAACTTTATAAAATTATGCTTTATATGTCGCTACACGTCTTTGTTGTTTTCACGAATAAAATTCCCGGAAAATTTCTTACATGTAATAGAAATTAAACAGATGTATAAAATGAAAATACGCACGATAAAATAAGACGTTTAAATCAGTGCGCCCCTCGACGGTATTACGCTAAGCCGTGTGCTTTATTTCGGAAACATTAGTCTCTGTTCAACAATAAAACTCATTAATTCGCTCCTGCGGTCGCGTTTTATAAATGTTTCACGTATTAATAAAATTAACAAAGCAGTATGCGAGCGAGGGCTGTTTCTCGACAAAAGCGTTGAACCGTAGTACAATGGAATTTAAAATAAATACGTGGACTTAGCAAACAGAACGTACAAAGAGTCCACCTGGCTGAACGACGAGAGGTCGGCGGACTATTGATAATTAAGTGTCTGCGGCGGACCTCAATTAATGCCCTCAAGGCGTCTCTTCGAGAGACAGTCTTGCACTTTATCAAAAAATAATAGCTAGCAATACGGGCATACGACGATAAGAAAATTGCATAATGTTAGGCTCTTTCCTATCGATAATTTCATATACTCTTTACCGATGTAGTTATAAATAAAACAATAATTTTGGGAATCTTATAAAAACTATTTCATTGTCAATAGTCCAATAATAAGGAGCTAACATAAACTTATAAAAGTCGATCAGAATGGAAATCCTCGTATTGGCAGATTGTTATCTCAATCGTCCATTTGGTGTCGACGTCCAGCTTATCGGAGATCACACCATTATGTGGTTTTGCAAAAACATCCCAGAGTAATGCCACGAATTCGTGTTAGTAGTTAGTAGATCTTTTTAGTATCTCTTTTTATAGCTTAGCATTTCCGAACTGAGTGGTTTTATAGTTATGTTATTTTTTAAAATAAAGACATTAAATTCTAATTTATTTATATTGGCAAGAAATACGACCAACATTTAGAAGAAATAGTGTGGCATGGTACTATTATTACCAACACTATAAAAATAAAATATAATCAAATACCTTCAATAAAAATCTATAGTAACAGTCTATTGGCGTCAGTCTAATGATTAAATAAATTACTATTAGGTAAATTTATTAAAATAAAAATTATCATACAGAATATTAAATAGAGTTAAAACGGCTTCATTTCAAGTGCTATTAAATTAAAGCTCCATGTGGTCTCAGCCAAATTCGCGAATAAACACTTCCTTCCTTCCCAGCGCCCATCCTTCACGTCATATGTACCTACATCAAGACACCTGTATCAATTCATATACATCAGGTAACACATTAAGCGTTTTCCTCAGCCTTTGTCTGCACTCAACGAATTACGAGGAAAGGCGAAAATTTAAATACCCGACGGGACTGTTTTACATGTAAGAGATGCACTTTGCATGTAATGTGGCGATTAAATGAGGCGACAAGGCATATCAGTCGATTACAAAGCACTACGAAATGTTTTTCTTCTACGTCGCTTGGCGTTGATATTTTTATTAGGAAATTCGTACGTGCTAGTACTTTTATATACTTTTTATTAACAGAACTTCTAGCATATGAATGACGCTTCTAAATAGTCGGAACAAAGGTGCTTATAAAAACTGTTTAAATTAAAATTACCTTAATTATTAAATGCGATTTTCAGGGTGCGATATATATATATATATATATATTATTCTTGCAGCAAGCATACGTGTGCTTTGTTTATATTCATTATCATTAAACATACTCGAAATCGAAAAAAAATTAATATTTTTAATAAGACCTCCACGTGTTTCTCGTTCAGTCACAAAGCCCATATTCGTAGAGGGTGACACTCGCCAGTCGCCACAAAGGTGCAAAGTGCAAAGGGAAACTCAATTAAAACAACGCCGTTCTTGTCTCAACCGACTAACATTGCCAGACTATTAGGCCCGCTCTTTGTGCTCGTGTTAACAGCGCTTATGCCTTTACAATACACACTCAGACATCAAACTAGCACTTACGTTATTTTTCCGACTATTTTTATTGTTAGGAGATACACTCCATCTTACTGATTAATATAAATTAAATATATTGATGAGACTGAAGACTAAAACGTATGAGGTTCAGTTCAAAATTAGTTTGTAATCAATTAAAAGTTTAAACGATTCATTTTTAACTAGATCGTGGATCTAAAATTCTGTAGTTCCTTAATATTCCATCTAGTCTTAAAGCTATTTTTATTATTACATAACTAAACACTTTATTTACATAGTAGGTACATAAGAAAGTCTATTTTCGTCATCAAATTAGCACTCCCCGCATGTAACACACATTGGACTTTTATGTGGTGCAAACGGACCCTGCTGAGTTCTCAAGAACAAGATAAGAATTTACTAAGTCTTAGTCGCGTGGCGGTCACATTTTTGCGAGGGGCGTAAATGGGCGAGGGAGCTGACCAATGGCCTTTGAGGGTGGCGTGGCGATACGGACAGATAAGAAACGAAAAAATTAACACTTGAGCTGGACAAATCTTGCAAAAAATTCACCGTTTTATCTTTATTGTGAGATTATCCGGAACATTTCGCTTTTACTGCTGTATGTCGAGATAAGGTTAGGTTGATTCTTAAAGAAAAAACGCCTAAACTTAATGTTTAAGAAAATAACTTTTGATTTTATGAATAATGAATATTTTATTTTATTGAAAAGTCATGTAGCTAGAGAAATAAATTTAATTTTAATGAGCATTATAGACATTTTAAATTTGACAGAAAGTTTCTTGACAATGGCGGTGGGTAAGGTAACGTGATGTTGAACGGTTGATTGAGCAGAGGACATAAAAACCTAATTTTAATGTCTGTAAGAAATGTTCAAAAGTCGTTAATAAGATCTTTCCCGTCCCGGTGGTGTAATTAATTTTCAAGTTGGCTCATTAATTAATTGTGCCTCTACCGAGATGGCCCGCGTGCTTTTTATGGGAACAATAAAATAATTTGCGTAACTGTCACCGCGGGTGGCGGTACACCTTCATTTTGTTTTATGCATTCAACTACAGGAAGATTGCTCGTTAAATAGATTATGTCTACAAATATATTCTTTTTCTTTCGTTTTCTATTTTATTTTTCGAAGTTTATGTTGACAATATTTTAATGTTCAAAAACGCCATGTAGGTACCTAAATACATATATATGTTTCAAACTTAATTAACTATTTTTAAACTAGTTATTAAAATTTAAACCGGAATTAAATCTTCAATTTAATACAAGGCAAGATCAAACGCCCTTCCATATAAAAACGAATCAGTGTATTTTATCACCATTGTAGCCATGAAACACTAAACCCAGAAGTAGCATTCACAAAACAACGAGAAAGACTTACTTTTATTTCGTTCAGAACACAATTAAAGCGTTCTTAGGCCAATTGAGTTTACGACGCGGCATCTTCCGGCGGCTTTTCGACGATCTGCCGGTTTATGACGTTTTAACTGGGAATTTGAAAATTTCCTATTTTACAACTGCGAAATAAAATTTACTACGTGCTTTTCATGCACAATGAATACTCCTAAACGTCGATACTTACCGAAGTTTCTTAGCCAATATATACATTATACAATGAATTTTAGTCCTTAATTTTAAATTAGGTACATACCTATTTACAATTTATGGGTTGAAAAAATACCTATATTTTATACTTGATTTATACCTTACTTCGATTAACAATTTTAAAGACATATTACACTTTCAAAAATCTTGTGATTTGAATATAAAATGGAATGTAGTAAAGAAACAGGGAAATAGGAAAAATTACGATCCCCATTGGCCATTACACTCCTATTCATCATAATTAAAGCATAATATAGAACTAACATACAAACGTTTACCTATTTTATAAAAAAACCAGTCTATAACTTTATTTTCTTGTTTGAAGCCAATATTTACAACTAATTTGACACCTTTTATCTCAATTTACAGGCCGAAATCGAAACGCGGTACGGGTACGATGTGTAAGATAAGACTTCATTACGTAAAGCTTATTTTTCTGCGATCATTTCATTTAGGGATTGCTATTACTTTATATATTAACTTAACTTTTGTATATGACAAAAGTCTCCCATGTTTTAACTATACACCAACTTAATTGCAATGCCTCAAAATTTCTATGGCATAACGCAACGACAACCACATACAAAACTTGGACGGATTATTCAAATGTAAAGTATAAGGCTGCGGTATCTAACTCGGCCGCGCCACCTGTATTTACGTGCCGCCGCCTAATTTGATAACTTTCGAAGTTTTATAAGAAATTGTCGCACGCTTTAAGAATATTACGAATCTCCCTCGAACACGGGAATTGAAATAATTACAGTCTGTGCATTTTGATTATTTATTATTACCACACCAGTTTTGTGTTTACATATATACGTACGGTAAAATATACGTATATTTTACCTTATAACTTTAATATTATGTTTATTGTTAATCAGGCTCTTAATACATGAACTTTGTAACTAAAATAAAATTCAACGGAGGGCAACTATTCTTTTATATTTTTTTTTGTAATTCTATGGTCCTTTAAACTTCGCGGAAAAGTCTGCGACACCTTCGCAGACTCTTGACACTAACCCGCTTGAGTTGAGACGAAAGAATAGTCTCTTGTAAGGTAGAATTACGACAAAACTCATGGTTAATTTCCCGAGGTCCACAGCATTGCCTATGAATAATATAAAGATTCACCCATTATAGAAGAAAAACCCCAGGAAAAATATCCTTTTAATTGTGAAATCACATAGTTAATTCAGATATTATCAAAGCTTTCGCGTAAAAGTGATATCACGATACTCATTCCGTAATAAGGATTAAAATAATAAAACAGTACGTGCGTATCATATTTATTAACAAAACGAGATTGTTGTACATCTTGTATAAACTTTTATAATACTATGGTCCTTTGAACCGCAAGTCCACGTGTTTCGTTACTTTATTCCCACTCTATGTACACTTATTTGCATCAACCGTTCTCGAAGGTAGCTGTAAAATACAATTTTGTTGGTCTTCGGTTACATCCCATAGTTACTTTGTACTACAAAATGCAATATAACCTTAAAATATTCCTAAATGGCATTTTAAAAAAGTCCTCAAAAAGATTTAATTGCACACTTGCTTTGCAGTATATTAAACTAGTCACAGGTTATAAAAAATACTTCATACATTCCCCCTATATATACATTCTTCAAAAGTAATTGCACCAAAAATATATATATTCATTATTTCAATAACAGATCAAAGGTTACTTTGAGTGATTAAACATCGAAATGGCAAATGACGTCATATGACACGCCAACGAATGTCATTCCAGCAGTAAGCGAACAGATTACGTTACTGTGATGTGTACGATCTACGTTATTGTGACGTCATAGTTCAGCTACCCATCCTGATTTTGTGCGATAAAAAGAATTTTAAACAACAAATGCAAAAAGTATCTTAACACCTAAATGGCATAACAGTGTCTTTTGAAGATTCAGCATATAGATTTAAAATTTAATTTATATTAAACGTTTTCTTAACCAAATGCTAAATAACCTATTGTTAAAGCACCATAAGTCATATATAAGAATCATTAATAGGTATTTCTATATGAATAACAATAACTGCTTACCTATATAAATTTGTATAACCCCAGTTAAGTACTGTAAATACTGTTATTAATCATTTCTAAATACATAACATAATTTTAAATCTTTAACTAAACTCAAAATTGTTTAACATTAAATATAATTATATATCAATCAATAGAGAATATCAAAAACACAGTAATAATGTCAATAATGTTATGAAAAAAATAGTATCCGAATCAGAAGTTTTGCCTTTTAAAGTAATATAATTTCGTAAAAGAATTTTCTCAAAAAAAGTATTGTACCGAACCATATTTTTTTTTATATAATATCTACTTGGTCCTCGATAAAGAACTATATAAAATAGGAATGGGCTTATTTAATTTTCATATAATTCATTTTAATATAGAGTAAACGTTGTTAATTATCTAGGTCTCACTTTTAAATTCTTTAATACGTACTTAGCTGTACTATCAATACTAATCTACTAACTCTTAAATAAATTACATATAAGAATAATTTACGTCGATAACTTTACATATAATTTTAACATTAAAGTTTTTTATGATGGTCCTTGCAACGGTAATAGGCTTCTCGACAATTTATATAAAAATATTATACAAATAAGCCTACATTCGGTTTTGTATAATATGCTTAAAAATCTTTATAAATATTTTTGGCGACATTACACTGTACTGGCTAAAGACATAATAAAGACATAAAAAAGACCATTCCCGACGTTAATTGCCACGAGATATATGTTTATATATAATAAATATATCTTAATATATGATAAATTGAAGTCACTGTTGTTTTAATCCACAAAACTTTTTAATCTCAAGGCTAAGAAGAATGCTAAATAAGAATATACTTTTTAAAAAACTGTTGAGAAGCCTTTTATATATGTATTTTCATAACAGTTATAATAAACTAAATTATTATAACAACCACAACACGTAAACCTTTATTGCAATTATAAATATAATATTAATATTTTAATACAATTTCAAAACATACATTTATGTACATTTAGCTATTTACTACCTATATTACCTACTTTCAAAAAAAATTCACTTTAGAATATTACAAATATATTATTCGATTGATATAAACTCTACATAGTACTTACTGTACACAATAAGTAATAACTCATATTAAAATATGAAATAATCAACAGTTTTTAACAAACTTTACTATACTGAACCTTCATCTCGTCTCTCCGCTTCTTTCCATCTGTAAAGGGATAATTTCATGAGCAAATTTCATTGTACAATATTTTGCTGTGAGGAAAATCTAAGGCGTAATATAAAGTAAATCTATACTAATATATAAAGCTGAAGAGTTTGTTTGTTTGAACGCGCTAATCTCAGGAACTACTGGTTCGAATTGAAAAATTATTTTTTTATTGAATAGACAATTTATCGAGGAATGCTTTAGGCTACATAACATCACGCTGCGACTAATAGGAGCGAAGAAATAATGGAAAAACAATTCAACGGGGCCGAAGTCGCGAGCAACAGCTAGTGTAATATAAAAGTGGTTAGTCTTATTGGCTTGTTTATAACCTAAGAAATATTCTATATAAAAAAAACTAGGCTTAAGCAATGGTTAATCGTTAATCGTTAAAAGTTTGTTTTATAGGAGATCGTTAGTTTTAAGCGCGTTTGGTCGCTTGATGTTAGAATTTCACCTCTTCCGGTCGTTCTATTGTGGTTCCTTCTATTTCCCCTATTTTTTTTCATTTCTTTGTCATTATTTCTTCTTTTTTGAAAGCTGGCAAAGGACACACACCTTAGTATGAAATCTACCTAATATGAGCGGCAAAACATTTCTACCTAATATGGAGAAAAATAGCGCCAGTGTCCTCGACTCCTAAGCTGCCAATATCGTCCGTATTTCTCCCGCTTTTTCCTTTTGTTTCTTACTAATATTATAAATTTGAGGGTTTGTGAGAATGTATGGTTGTATATTTGTTATTCTTTCACACAATAATGGTTGAAATTTTACAAGATTAACACATAGGATACTTTTTATCCTGGGGTTTCCACGGAAATGGATACTACCCAGGTAAAACCGCGGGACGTTAGTAATGCTTTCATTTTATTACACACCTTACTAGCAATCCTTCCCAATATGAGACTGGAAGACGGCGCCGGCGCTCCTAGCTCCTTCGCTGCCAACATCCTCCGTATTTCCCGCTTTTTCCTTTTGTTTAGTGTTATAATTGTAGTACATACCTTACTAGCAATCCTTCCTAATATGAGGGGGGAAGAGGGCGCCGGCGCTCCGAGCTCCTTCGCTGCCAACATCCTCCGTATTTCCCCCGCCTTTTGAATACTCTCATTGGGCAGCCACCTCCAGATGACCGGCGTGAACAGCTCCGCGTCCATCTTGTTGCTGTCCCGTTTGTCGAAGAACCAGCCGACGGTGGCTCCCACTGTGAGCGTGGCTAGCAGCCCTAGTGGGGCTATCCAGTGGTAGGATATTCGGAATAGCGGGAAAATCGTTTCCGGGTCCTGTTGTGAATGATATTTTACTATTATGATCAATTTTGGTACTAACTAATGATCTATAAGTATGAAATGTCATAAAAAAGTGTTTAGATATAATTAAAATTTGATGATAGATATGGTTGAGGGTGATAGTTTTTGTATTTATAGGTGATATTGATCAGATCATAGGGTAGATTAGGCTTCGGTAAGAAAAATATTAAACGGTAGACCAAAAGCTAGTTGGTTAGAAATAGTAGGAGAAGGCTGGATCTCATTCGCACGAAAAAACTGAAGAAAGCCTATATCGAGGAATGACCATGAAATATTATATAATTCAGATTCTAATTTTAATAGTTGTTTTACTAGCCGTGTCCCGCGGTTTTACCCGTGTAGTTTCTGTTTTAAAATCGGTTCAGTAGTTTAAGAGTCAATCGCGGCCAAACAACGTGACACGTATATATAATAATATTATATATAAATATTAAGATAAGATATAATTGAAATCTTAATTGTAATCATTGTAAACTTTACTATATCATCGATTTAAGAAAGCCTTAGTATTATCATATATTCTATTTCTCTTATGAAAAAGAAATCACTTTTTAGTGATACGGCCGCCTATTACATTTCTTTTAAGATTGAATATAATAAAGGGTAAATTTATTTATTTTATTTATTTATTTATTTAATACACAGACAGGCTACTGTCATCGCATGATAATATACAGACTTAGCACTAGTATCTGCACGAGACGGTATCCCAAAATAGCGCAAAATAAATAAATAAATTTACCCTTTATTACATTTTAATCTTACAAACTATTCGTACAGTACAATCATCGAAAATGTTTTAACGTAAAGCCAGCTCACCCCTAACACACACACACACAAACACACACAACTCACTTACACTCCACACACATAACCACACATAAATTCCGCGGACATTCAATATTTATGTAACCCATATCATAACTATAACACCATGTTTATGTAAAAATTGGTTAATAACAGATAATGTTAACGGAGCCAGTCTTCCACAACACAGGGAAACCTTCTGTGGAAGCTGTGCAAATTCAAATTTTGTTAAATTTCGTTAAATAAATGTTTTTTATTTTTTTTTATTTTTTAAATAAATAGATATAATAAAGGTGGCGGTACTAACGACGGTGTCGTACGCGTCGCGCGTGTAGGTCGCGTTGCGCGCGCAGGCGGCCTCGAAGCCGAGCGGCGGCGCGCGCAGCCCGCTGGCCGCCGCCGCCTGCGTGCCCAGCGACGTCACGCCTGCGTTACACGCGTCGCGCGTTACGTCACGTCATTCACTCATTCGTTACTTCGCTCATTAATTGAGTTATCGTACCTAGTTTTCCAATTACAGAGCCTAGTGCGCCTCAGTATCGCACAATGGTGCAGACAATTGGAACGTGAATTGGTTTTAGTTTGAGAGTGCTCAAATGAAATATTCAGCGTTAGGCATTATGCCGAATAATGTGCTCTATTGATATAATTGGAAAACTAGGATAATAATAGACAGACCTACAGAACACTATTATTAACAAAACGTCCCAAACTAAGCAGAGCTTGTGTTATGGCAATTTGAAAGAATACAATATTGATTTTATACACGCTATCACATTGGCAAGAGTTGTCACTCGACTAGTACATTGCTTTAAAGCATTAATTTTAACTTAATCTATTAGTATCTCTCCCTGTACCAGATCTCCTGAGAAAAATCTACCTATGCGACGACCGCTTGGCGCAGTGGTAGCACAACTGCTTTCTGCGCGAAGGGTTGTGGGTTCGATTCCCACACCGGAAAAATACATTTGCAATTTACATTTGTATTTTTCTGGGGTCTGGGTGTTGCTATGTATTGTATGTATGTATTTACAAAAGAAAAGTATATATATGTAATTTATTCCGTTATCTAGTTGCCATAACACAAGCTTCTGCTTAGCTTTGAACTAGATGGCGCTGCGCATAAATATCCTGAAAATATTTATTTATTTTATTTATTTATTAGTGGAAAATTCAATAACAGCAGTTAGGGGCCATCAATTACGAGAGGTGTTTAAGGGGGGAGGGGGTCCGATCTAATCTCATCTAATCTTACGTTGGAGAGAGGGGGGGTCTCGGCAAATATCACGCAATTTTTTTCTGATTGAAACAAAAAATATACTATTTCGGTCTATTTAATCCAGATTGTACATGCTTAAGGTTTAATCTTAAGCGTAATCGTCGTAACTAGTCGTAAATAAAAGGACTATGCAAATTGTTTTTTTCTTTTTACAATAAAAATCCAACGCGTTTACGTATAAAACTCACATCTTGAAAAATCTCACGTGAGATTCGTGGCTGGGGGAGGGGGTTGAATAAAATCTCACGACATCTCACCAGGGGAGGGAGGAGCAGAAAATTAAAGAAAACACCTCACGTAATTTATGGACGCCCCCTTATGAAAATGAAAATGAAAATAATTTATTCACTTAAATCACATTGTGCTATTTATGAACGTCAAAACTAAAAATATAGATCAATACAGACATGTCGTTGCAGCCACACAATCTGCTTTGTCCAAAGCATTACGTTATTGCATTATTAATTATCTATGGTCCAAGAACTAAACGCTAGTGTACCAGCAACGAGGGCCCCGGCGACGCCGCCGGCGATGGCCCCGCGGGGCCCCACCCACCAGCAGCCCATGCCCAGCGTGAAGATGCCGCACGTCGCGCTCGCCGCTATGGCCGATAGCGCTGTTGCTACCCCTGAAATGTTTGACATCTACATCTATATCTATACTAATATATAAAGCTGAAGCGTTTGTTTGTTTGTTCAAGATACAAAAATAATATGTATGAAAGAATTATTCCCCTTTAAATGATCTACAAAAAAGTCCGCGACAGTATATGTCTATCTTCTAATATTGACTCACTATAACATAATAATAGATATAGATCCGACGGGGACGAAGTCGCGAGCAACAGCTAGTTTTAAATAATCTTATTCTGCTTGTCACCTTCATGTTTACTGAACGAACAAGGGAAAGGAAAGGAAAGAAAAAAAGAAGGAAGAAAGGAACCGAAGGGGTTGGTTGTTGACCAATTGATGAGGCCCAGGATATTCTAAGAGAATTATCATTATAAAAAATACCAAATTAATTTCTGCTGGTGCCGTTCAATCACGTTTCAAAGCCGGCCAATAGCATCATCTTAAGTAAGTTAATACATTTCTTTCAATAACTGGTAGCACCAATAAGATCTTTGTTGCTTTTTTTTTAAAGAGCGACGTTCGAGAGTCTTCTAACTGTGCGATTGAACATGGATAGCGGTAGTTGCGTAATATCAGTCAAACTCAGTTGCCATAACATAATAAAATGTATTTCAACGTCTCAGTCCTAGATTAAAAGGTTATTTCTTGAGTAACATTAAACAATACATTATAACGTACTCTTATATATCCAAATGACATAGCGCGATTCATACATTGGTCCTTCGAGCCGGATCAAGCAAACTTCATTTATCTGGGCCACACTTGAACGGTCACGATATAAATCTTTAATTGGATTATCAGTTAATCTCTTACCGAGAACTCCACCAAGCTTCTCAATAACGATGAGCATGAGCACGGAGACCATCGCCAGCAGTGCTGTGACGGAGCGCGCCAGGATGCCCTCCACCAGCGGCCGGAACCGCACCTTCAGCCACCCGTGCAGCAGGTCCTCCACCACCACCAGCGCGCACGCGTTCAGCACGGCTGATAGTGAGCTTCGAGAACAAGGATATTTCACGATAAACATATCCTTTTAAATTAAAGATTTTTTTTTCATAAAAATAAACAGAAATAGTTTTGTGCTATAAAATTGCGAATGACAAATAACATTTAACGTAATAAAACTTATATGACACAAGAATTAAAATCAATATTTTTTTAATCCCGCTAAACGCTTAGCCTAGGTGGATCACACCATCACATAACAAAACCAAAATTAATACGTTATCTGTCCATTAAATAATAATATTTACTCTTTTAGTAAAATCATGGTATATCACACTCGAACAAAATGTGTTGTAGTCAGTCCGACGCGCATCATTATTCCTCCTTGCAACCTAGCCTCAACGAACCCGTTAAGACATGCGTCTTCTGGTAATGTTACCAGTCAACATAACATAAACTCACCTTAACCCTGCACCAAACACGCCGGCCAGAAAGACCCCAGCCAGGCCGGGCAGGCGCTGCGTCTTGGCCACGTAGGTGACGAAGGCCGGCAGCAGGCGGTCGTCGACCAGCGGCGTGCCGCGCGGGTCGCAGCCGCCCTGCACCCACGCGGTCCACGCGGCCAGCCCGCACCACACGCACAGCGAGATGGCCGCCACCGCGCCTATACAGAATATGCCTAGCGCGCTGGAAACGTTATTGAGCCAGTTAACATTAGCTTTTCACTGTTATAAATATATGTACGTAATGTTTTAACGATGTGTCATAAATAAAAAAAAATATTGTGTGTTAATTATTCTAGTATCTAATATAAAACATAATGCCCATTTGTAATACAAATACGAGTTGCTGAGTGCATAATTTTTTAATAGCTATATAAAGAGTGGTCGTCGCCGCTCATGACCACTCGTGGAGCTCGATAGTTCTGCAGTAATTAACCGGCCTTTTAGAAGTAGATTAGGTACAGCGTGAACAAAATCGCTCGGGTCGACATATATACAGATAAATAAACTTATAGCATTGTAAATCAAGTGAAGCTTACTTTATCGCCTTTCGCTTAGTGGGCAAAGCAATATATCGCTGCACCATCGTTTGGTTGACGGAGTTGAAGCATGTCCAATATAAGAAACCACCGACGATAGCGCCCCAGCCGGTCTGACGTTCGTAGGGCGAGAAGTTCCAACTGCAACCCAAAGAAGGGTTAAGTATCCAAATAACTGTCGATTACAAACGTTCGTTCGTTCTTCAGAGTTCGATCCCCACACATAGAAAAATACAAATGTATATTACAAATATATTATACATTTGTATTTTTCTGGGGATTTGGTGTTGCAACTATTATATATAGTACCTATATTTTTACAAAAGAAGAGTATGTAAGTTTAACTAGGCACACTCTTCAAAAATTATAAAATTCTATATTTTAAATGAAAATACTTATTATTTTGTGCTACGTATTTTTTTGCTTTTAAGTTTGAAGTTTAATTTTTGTTATTTTTTTTCATTTCAATAATAATGATAAAAAAGTTATAAATCATATGATCCTAATTCTTTGGTATCGAAATTCAAACGTCATAAACGTACGTAATATTACCTTGGCAGATTATTTTCTTTCCCTCGCAAGTGTCGATTGAAACAACGGTGAAAAATTATTAGATAAAATTGTATCGAATAATACGCCTGTACGCATGTAATGCATCTTAGCTGATACATCAAAGCAAATCTTACAAGGACAAGGCTACGTCAAAAATCGCAATACCCGTACAATATAGTTGGTTGTCATTCACGCACATGAAGCAAGGTCGAAAATATTGATAAGGGCTTATGATCCATTTATATTTTTACAGTAAATCAATGTGTACATCGAAAGACCCTCTGATGTTTAAAGTTTTAACACTCTCTTTAGAAAAAAAATATAAAAAAATCCTAACCTAAAATTATGTATCTTTTATTCCGCAAAATCTTTTTCGAAATTTTACCATAATAATAAATCTTTAGTGTATAGATAGACTATAGTGAAATTGAGTGTATATATACTCGTGAATAACATATTTACGAGTAGTGTAATTATACAATAAACGGACACAGAAATGACAGTAAAAATCAACGAAAATTTGAAATAGTACACGTATAAGCTACAAAAGCCTTTTGCAAGTTGAAAAACATTTAAGAGAACCATTAGAAGATTGACTGATTGTTGTTTTTGAATCTTAAATTGTTTTATTTTTGTTCGTTTATATCATGTAACAAATTTTCTATGTTTTGTGAATGTAACAATCTATGTCAGTGTAATGACTAATGATGTAATGTAATTTATTTTCTCCGAACGGCAAAGCTCCTTCATTTAAAGCCTCCTTTGGCCTGAATATTTCAGTAGTATGTCTCTGTCATTTTTACATAAAAAAAGGGAGCAAGCGAGCCACCGTTGCCGTTTTAAGGCTTGACGAATAATTAGTTTAGACCTTTTCTGGTATTTTAACAATAAAAATTGACGTACTTAGTAAGATGCAGCCTGCCGGACGCGTCGGTAGTGTCGAGCACGGAGGCGACGCCGCCCACGGCCAGCGTGCCCGCCGTCGCCATCAGGAATATCCCGATGAACATTATACCCGTCTGAACAGAGTCCGTCCATACCACTGCTCGGAGACCACCCTATACACATAAAACATAATGCACTATATAAAAAATATATAATAAAAAAACAGACTTCTATAAACTTTTATATCTACTTCTATTATAATAAATCTAAACTCAAGGCCGTCAGACGCTTTTTTAAAAGTATGATTTTTTGTAATTTACAACCATAGTTAAGTAAAGACAACATTACGTGCGAATGTCATTTGTATTTCTTTAATCTATGTTAGTTGTGTCTTGTTATACAATTAGACTTATATTATGATTTGATGATTTGAATTTTAGCCTGGTAACTAGAAATCCTATGACCACATCTGGTTTTTGGCTACCACCCTTCCAATTTTCAGTCAAATCGGTACAGCTTTTCTAATAATCAATCGTTCATCAACTTGAAGCGAAATGAAAAGTATGTTATGAAAGTATTAATAAGTCGTTTGCTTTTTTAGTAAAAAATCTCGTCTCGAACGCCTTGACCTCAAATACCGGCTTGTCGCCGTAAAGACATCGCTTATAGCAAATGAAAGTTATACGTTATACGTATTACAAAGTATAATAACTAGGCGTGACCCACGGTTATACTCGCACAAAACATCACTTTTTCTGAAAAAAAGAACTTTCAGACAAATTTAACAAAGCTAAAAACAACACAATTGGCACAGCCGACTTTTTTATAAGTGATGTAAATAGCCCGATTTTCTTCATAAGTACTGTATACAAATATTTTACATATTATTTAAGAATAATCTAAAAGAAAGCAATTTAAAAATACTTACTAATGCGGTGTAAAGGCCGCATATGAGGACCATCGCGCCGCCGACGGCAAACACATTGAATCCTGTCACTGGAAATTCATAAGAAT
Organism: Eurema hecabe; assembly: GCA_026213755.1. NCBI lineage: Eukaryota > Metazoa > Arthropoda > Insecta > Lepidoptera > Pieridae > Terias > Terias hecabe. The sequence goes on along the minus strand of JADANM010006787.1, from coordinate 6,930,305 downwards.
GACATATATACTGTTTATCTTATCTGATTTTATTATTAAAAAATATAATATACGTAAGTTCAAATTTAGAATGGTTTCTTTATTAATAAAAAGGAATAGTTTTGCAAAATAGAAGTTTCGTAAGGAAAAATGTTAGTATCATGCAGTATTTTGATAAATTTTTTTATTTTTTTTCTTATGTATACTGCATGACCATATTAACCAAAAAAATATCAATAACAAACATTAAAACTCTCTTGGTCCGATCTATATTTCAAGAGATTAGCGCTTGCTAACAAACTTTTGAATTTTAACTATTACTTATGAATTGATAATGTAAATAGTTTAACCCTTACATTGGTTAAATGCTAAGGCCGGAACGTAGATCACCATTGGCAGAAAGAGCACCTGCCGACAAATGTAACCATTTAGTTCCTTTGAACCTTTGGTTAAAGGTTAAATCTGTACATCGGTGGATGATGAATTTTATAGACCAGGTTTTTTCCTTTTCAATTTTTTATCTACCTTGAAGCCTTGTGAATCCCCATGGTTAGAGATTTACCATGAGGCCTTTCAAATAAGAATATCAGCATACATACAACATTCATGTTATAGAAATATAAATTTAATACTATAATACAAATACGAGAACTTAATACGAAAAATAATACATAGATTATATAATATCACTGTACCTATAGCACATTTAAGCGAATCACCTAGATTATAGTATTCAATAGACAAACATCAAATGTAGAAAATAACAATAATTAATCGCTTGTTTTTCAGTCATTCTATTTCTATTTTGGCGTTTGCCTTTATTGTTGTTATTACAACAGTTTGATCAATTGAAATTTAAAACTCATGAAGTATTTTAAATACTTAAAACTAGGTACTAAAATGTATGTATTAAAATGATTTTCAATATAAATAATGCGATTTTTTTCTCTATACTGTATTATGCCCAGAATTATTTACTATTGAAATTCAAAAATTTATCGTTTTACAGCGGTCGTAAAACTGTTATTTTCAACATCTTTTTATTTGATTTAAGATTGCTCGTAAATTGCAAGATTTAATTTCATGCTTAAACAACGTTTATCGATAGTCATCAATTAAATCGCAGTCGGACGATTTAATGAGGTTTGTTAATAAATTACTGGGTCGAAAATTAATCATCGTTAATTTTTTATCTTCGTTTATTTTTCTTAAGTATTTGTTAATAAATTATTAGTTGCCGAATATTTTCTTTAAAATATATTTTGATTAGGTACACATCTTAGCAATTGAGCGCTAAGAAGAATGTTTATAAAATAATCATTAAACTGCGAACATAAGTTTATTATTGACAGCATTTTTCATACAAACTTTCATCCCCCTCGAAGGTAGAATTGATCAAAATCCTTTTTTAGCGGATGCCTACGTCATAACATCTACCTGCATGGCAAATTTCAGCCCGATCCGTCCTGTGGGCTGTGCGTTGATAGATCACTATGTCAGTCAGTCAATCAGTTTTGAATTGTATATATTTAGATATTGTTGTTACACTTATCGGTACCAACTTTATATCTTAAACAATACTAATATTATAAAGAAGTAAAGTTTGTGTGTTTGTTAAATTATAAGGAATAATCTCGGGATGTACTGATCTGATTTTTTCAAAATTCTTTCACCAATAGAAAGCCAAATTATTGCTGAGTGTCATAGGCTATACTGTCATAGGATAATTAACATTATGCCCAACGAAGTAGGCACAGGTCACCTAGTCTACTATAAGTTAACCGCAAATAAATACCTTAGTTTGACCATCATTTCAAATGCCGTTCTCAAAATATCATCTTTTATTAAGCTAGTTGTAATCCATACTAATATTATAAAATACGAAAGTAAATCTGTCTGTCTGTCTTTTCATCACGTTAAAACTAGAGAACCGATTACAACGAAATTTGGTACACAGATGGTCTAGAGCCTGAGATAAAACATAGGCTACTCTTTAACTGGAACACAAATGTTATAAAGGGGGAAGGGGGGGTAAAATTTTTTATGAAAATCCACGCGGACGGAGTCGCGGGCAACAGCTAGTCTTATATAATTAACAATAACACCTAAATATGTAGGTAGGTATTACTGATCAAGATGTACTGAATACACGCGATATGTCAATTGACCGTATATTATTTCTATAAATGACGTCAACCTGGGTACAAAGTCCATACATGAAGAAGCGAATGACCCCCGATTGTATAATGAATTGCTGATTTCTATTAAACCGTACCGTAATGTATTGAAAACGAATAAATTAAAATGCATTCAATGCTATATGAGGCGACAACCTACTGACATAATATAATTACATATTATATCACTCTAAAAAATATCCAAAACTATTAATATCCTACTACTATCCTATACAATACACATGGGACATAACAAAACACGGAAATTTTAATAGTGGCCTTATCGCTTTAAAGGCTTTATCTTTTTGCCAAAATTATATAATTTATATAGATTGGAATTAAATATAATAAAGTCTGCCTATTAAATGATTTAAATATAGCGGACTAACTTTTCATATACAGACAGTACTTAACTAATTCTACGTTATCTTTTCAATTAAAAAGAAATTATCTACTTATTATAAAATAAATATATAAAAAATAAAAAGCTACTTTAAAATTAATACGCTTAGATAGTGAAACAAATTGTTATCTAAGCGTAATTATGGAATTCAACCTTATGCTACCGTTCGTAGCGTTTACTAAACGTTCGCGGGGCAATACCGGGGTTTAAAGTATCCTATGTAGTTCATCCAAATTTCAACTGGATCGGTCCAGCCGTTATTGCGTGAGAGAATATCAAACATACATATATTCACAAACTACAAACTTTCACATTTATAATTTTAATAGGATAGGATATCGTGCAAATAATTTGAAGACGAAAATAAATATTTAAAATAATACATACCTCGTCCAAAAGAAACAAAATTGAAGCGACGGCTCGCACGTGCCGATTAAAACGCAACTGGAGATACTGAAATAAAAACAATGAAGAACAATTTATTATAAATGAATATTTATTTGGCATAAGAAACATATATACAAAAAATAAAACCGACTTCATGATATTACCTATTTAACAAAAACATAATCGTTGAAATTGGTTCATAATCGGCGGAGATATTGCGTATAAAAAAGTTCATCCCCAATTTTCCACCCTTGGGGTTTTCTTGTTATTATTAAATTAAATTGGCCCACCCTTGATTACCTATACACCGAAATAAGATTTGTTCAAATCGGTTCATAATTGGAGGAGTTATCGCGAAACAAACATAGAAAAAAAATATACTATATATCAAACTGAGAACCTCCTCCTTTTTGTGAGGATGGTTGAAAATTTCGTATAAACGTGAAGTTAAAGCCATGTCTTTTAAAACAAAAGAACAGTACCTATAACAAAGAACTAAAGGAACAGTTTATAAATGTGTTTTATGCAGTGACAAAAATATATTCAAGAATAAATTGTAGCTACTAAGAAGTATGAGGTTGTTATAAAATTGTTTCATTTGACCATTAAACAATAATTTTTGGTTTAAATCAAATATCTGTAGATTATAATATATAACTAGCTGTTGCTCGCGTCTCCATCCGCGTGGATTTTCATATAAACTTTGACTTTGAATTTTTTTTATCGAAGTTTAAATCAAAGTAATTAAAATAATAAATCTATCAATATAGATATAATTATATAACAAAATAATGTTAATGATTTGCAATATCACATTAAAGTATAGCTCGCTATTACTAGACCGCTGACCCCTGAGCGTCATCGTTGAATGCGCAATGAAGATGCGTTGCTTTGGAGCTATGCCCAATCAATCTATTTACTGCGCACAGAATTTAAAATTTTTAAGGACAAACTCATTATAAGATCACCAATTATTATACACTAGCTGTTGCCCGCGACTCCGTCCGCGTGGACTTTCATATACACTTAACTCCCCCTCTCCCTTTTTTTCCAGTTAAAAAGTACCTTATGTTTTATCTCAGGCTCTAGATCATATGTGTACCAAATTTCATTACAATCGATTCAGCGACGGCCGTGAAAGCGTAAAATTGTAAAAAGTTTCAACCCCTCGCGCAACCTTTTGGGGGTTGATTTATAAGAAAAAAAACAAGTAGTCTATGTCCATCCCCAGGCTCTAGACCATCTGAGAACCAAATTTCGTTCTAATCGGTTCAGTAGTTTTAGCGTGATGGAAAGACAGACAGACAGACAGAGTTACTTTCGCATTTATAATATTAGTACGGAAGTATGGATTACATCTATACTAATATATAAAGCTGAAGAGTTTGTTTGTTTGTTTGTTTGAACGCGCTAATCTCAGGATCTACTGGTTCGAATTGAAAAATTCTCTTTTTTATTGAATTGACTATTCATCGTGGTAGGCTTTAGGCTACATAACATCACGCTGCGACTAATAGGAGCGAAGATATAATGGAAAATATGGAAAAAACGGGTAAAATTATTCATCTTTGAGGGCTTTCTTTGCGTGCGCTGCGAAAACGGTTCCAGATACAAAAATAATTTGTATGAAAGAATTATTCCTCTTTAAATGATCTAAAAAAAAGTCCGCGACAGTATATGTCTATCTTCTAAGATTTACTCACTATAACATAATAATAGAAATAGATCCGACGGGGACGAAGTCGCGAGCAACAGCTAGTATTATTATAAACAATATTCACAAATAAACACTTATACGGACTCAATGCAGTAGATTTAAAATTTATTTAAATTTATTTAAAAACACTAATGGATTAGCTATTGTATTTTGTTAGAACATCACGTTGAACACGTGATTGTCACGATTGCATTTACTTGAATAGTATAATGAGTGAGAATTAATAGTGTTTTATTTTTGAATTAGACACGCCCCGCCGCGCCATTTCGCGTCTAACCCCTACCTAAAGATGGGGTTACGCGATACCCACTTTGAAACGCTGATCTAGCTGCTCTAGTCTAGTCATTACATCGATCCGGTAAAAATCCCTCACCGGGCTAATGACAACTAGTCGTGAAACTATTATTATAAGCGGTATTAAGTCATCATAATAAAAATTTCATAATAGATAATCAAGTTGTCACCTTAATCATGATAGATTTGAAACAGGAAAAAAAGACTAAATGTATGCGAATCTGATAAGATCTATGAATAATATGTCTTAGCAACGAAATAAAGATAAAATTCGATAGTAAATACTGTATTTGCGGAGTAATTGCAAAGATATCTTAAACCCAATACACACGCGAAGATACGCGTAATATTATAAAAGCCATATTATTTTATGAGAAGAAACCTGTCTGCAATAACATTGAGCGTCAATATAGTTATTGTTACACTGTAAACACTAGAGATCTAGAAACAGATTGCTCTTAATGAGTTATGCCTTACACTAGTGAAATAAATAATAAGAAAATATCTTGTGAAATTATATGAGAATTGTCAAATATC
>JADANM010006787.1:6867640-6906760 GCA_026213755.1 Eurema hecabe | reverse complement strand
TAATTAATTCATAAGCTCAAACATTAGTTCCTACATTTTGTGTTATTTTAAGGAATATGTTTCCAATATTGACGTTATAATTTACTATAGGGTGCGACTATTGCTTTCCACGTGGAATTAGAACTGCCTCTATTAGATCCGACTCGACGGCAATTTTTAATGTTTCGTCAAAACGAATCGCTAATCGAAATGTTGCCACCACCAGAAGATGAAGAATGGACGTTCTCTAAACAAATTTCTGCAGCCGAGAGCAAAATGATTATTGGTATTACTCCAATTTTTTTAGTTATTTAATGAAATTGGACTGGACATAGATACACTGAAAGTAGAAATTTCTACTACTACAGTCAAGTAACAATAGACAGATAAGGAAAGTTGCTGACGTTTGAAGATAGTCGAAAAAATTCGAATAACATGCATTATTAAGAAAAATAAAATCATGAATCATTTAATTAATAATTGTTGATGATATGATGTAGACTGGTTTAAAGTTCACCGTCGGTTTATGGTCGGGTATCAGATAGTGATTTATCGTTTTGCAGAACCCGAAGCGTCATCGCACGCGTCTGATATTTACAATCATCTAACTGCCAAGAATTCCCGTATGATTTGCCACTACACTACATTCGAGAGCAATAGAGTGCAGTGGAATAAAATTATGAACTTTCAAGAGCCGACTGTCCGAATATTTTGCCCTAATCTTACAGCTTTGCGGGATACCTTCAGAACTGTTATCACGTTGAGACTGATATATTCTATGGTAATAACAAAAGCACAGATTGAATTTATGATAACAATATAACATTAATATTTATATCATTTTTTGAATTTTGTTTGTAAATTGCCTACAATAACGTGTTGGCAACCTTGAAACAAATGAGCCTAATCTTAAAGCTAGGTTAAAAATTGAATATAATAATTATAGTCGTTTTAATAACCGCACGTACATAAACTATATACAAATTTTAAGACATTCGCGGGCAAACAAGGTAAGCCAGACAAAAAAAGTGCGATATCCCTGAAACCACCCGCGGAACAGAGAGTCACGTTGGCCACTATCAAGTGCGCTCTAAAGAGACCGGACTGGAGCCAGGCCTCGCAGCACTTCCACTGGGACGATTCTCTTGGAACTGATGAAGCTATACATTGGGGCGATGGAGATTTGTCCGTAAGTATTACTTGTAGAATAGCCACATTAGTGCATGTTATTGCAGGTTAGTACTTTGTAACTCCACAAGTGATTAATGGCGGTGATGACCATTTTCCGTCTCGATTTGCCCTGTGTTATAAAAAAATTAAAAATATTGTCACTGTTCTGTGTATTTAAGACACTGGACTAGAGTGAGGTAGCAAAACCACATTACTAGAAGGACTCTAAGTACAGCACATTTGATTCATTTCCCACCAAAACGATCTGTTCTGAGAAGTTCTACAGCAGATCTGTTCTAGAACTACAGAGTTATATTAAATTATTAAATTTATTAGTTTCTTTGATGTTCCTTGCATATGTATTTAAAACGGCTAATAATATTTTTATTCTGTACTAACTGCTGCACGCGACAATCTGTGTACCAAACTTCGTTCTAATCGGTTCAGTAGTTTCAGCGTGATGGACAGACATAGATACTTTCGCATTTATAATATTAGTATAGATGGATAACAATTCTCATCGTTCATTCTTCAATGACTGAACATATTATATTTAATTTAACAGGTACTGCAATATAACTTAGCAGCGCCCAAGGCAGCGAAAGGGAAACCTGAAAATGATCCAACTTCATCCAGACAAATGCCACCTGAAAATATCACATGCCATTTTGGATTTGGCATAGATACTGTACGGGGCTGAATATCATCCATTAAATATTTTAAATGTAATAAATTATCACGAAAAGTAATTCGTCTTTCACTTGCCTCATAAAAAATATGTATGCAAGACATTTTTATCCCCTAATCTTTCAGGAAAACGTCGCGTAATACTTAATTTTATTCTTCAGATAACACCACTTTACGTAAACCGTTTATATTGCACAATTTTCGACAATCAGCAAGTCCGTATGTCGCCACCTTATTTATAGTAATTCCATTAATCAAATCGTAGACTGTTTACGATCCTGGCACTTAGACCTAAACAACTACATCCTCAATAAGCTGGTCAGTGAAGTGATAGGGTCACGACCCGACAGTCCACAATGGCGGGGGGTCCGGAACGCTGGGGCAACCAAATCGAGTATCTGCTATCATGTCTTGGATATGCTGTGGGCATTGGAAATATCTGGAGGTTTCCGTACCTGTGCTATAGGAACGGAGGCGGTGAGTAGTCTTTCAACTTCAACAAGCTTTTTAAATTTAAGATACCTAGATGAAGTTGATCGCTACGTATAGTACGTACTTTTTTTTATTATTTATATAGCGAGATCGAGAGCGTTTGGGCAACTGGATTGAATACCGATCATGTTTGTATTATAAATAGGGTCATTAATCTGTTCTATTATTATACTAGCTAGTTGTAAGCTTTACAAACTACAAGATTTTACTATTACAATTTCTATATTTTCAGGAGCATTTTTAATTCCATATTTATTGACATTGTTCATATGCGCTATACCTCTAGTGTATTTGGAGACTACGCTTGGACAATTTTCAAGTGCAGGATGTATTTCAGTATTCAACATTAATCCACTATTTAAAGGTAAAGTTTAACGTACATATTATGTTTTGTAGTATACATCGGTCAATTCGGAAAGTGGCGTTTTATTAAATCCTTCCTCATTGTCAAGTGCATGTGGTAACTGTGCCACTTTCGATTTATTTCTGAAACATTTAGTTATTTACGGTTTGTCCCCAGGGGCCGGATACGCGATGATCGTTTTGAACGTTATAGCTGTCACATACTTCGCTGTAATTATGTCATACCCGATTCTGTACATTTATCATTCCTTCAGCTCCCCTCTCCCTTGGCAGGACTGCAGGAATTCGTGGAACACCGACAAGTGTGCAGAGGTAATGATTCTGTACGCGCTCTTTAAATGTCAATGAATGTTTTTGTTGTTGCATTTAGTGCTGAATGACGTCAGAATGTATTATGTAAGAATAAGTGTATTATCTGGTAACATCTGGTTTACCATTGTATAAAAAAATGTAAAGGTTTCTACGTCCAAATTAGACTCATAGGTTTTCATTTTTGGCGTTACGCAATTAAACTTTTTTAAATTTTGAATTTATAAAAAAGCTACATCGACTTCTAGAAAAGACTAGAGTTGTTTACATTGTTCAATTCATTTCAGATATCTAGTCATTCTAACTTACTATTAAATGGTTCGGCTAGTACTCCTGAGGATGAATTTTTTCAGTAAGTAGACAAAGATCTTTTACGCTAAATTACTATGAATACCTTTCTTCAACCGACATAAAGATGATTGTTTTAAGTTATTTCACGTGTGGTAGCATTAGAATTTATTTAGTCTAGTTCAGACAGTGGCCTATATGAATATACCCTTTGTCCTTAATTCGCTTTAATTTTGTGTGCCAGTTCGGATTTTTGTTGAAACTATTTATACTAATATTTCTAGTATACAGCTTCTACACGTGTCACCAAGTTTATCGGAAGTCGGTGGAATTGTATGGCCAGTGTTTTGGTGTAACGTCATATCCTGGATAATCGTTTATCTTTGCATTTGTAACGGTGTCAAGAGCGTTGGGAAGGTCTGTTTTGGTTTTTAAAATTAACGCTTTGTGTCAATAAACACATCTTATAAAAATATAATTAAATTTGTTTATCTTATCTCAACAGATTGTTTATTTTACGGTACTGTTCCCGTATGTCGTTTTATTGACATTGTTAATAAGAGGGATCACGTTACCTGGTGCTTGGCAAGGGATATTGTACTATGTACTGCCGGATTGGAGCCAATTATCTAAGCCTAAGGTATGCAAAAGATAATAAAGAGTATAGAAGTATTCTTAACTTATCTTACTTTAGTTGAACCTTACAATAAGTAACCTATACATCAGATTTTAAAATAGGTACACCATTTTTGTAGCGCAAGCAAAACCGAACGATTCAACTTTTTAAAAATATGTATAATTTGTGAACCTTAATAGACATTTCTAGGGGACCTTTGAATTTATCTTTAACCGTATTAAGTGTTTTATAAATTTGTAGGTATGGGCAGATGCAGCCACCCAGGTATTCTTTTCAGTAGGACCTGGTTGGGGCGGACTAGTTAGTATGGCCAGTTTCAATAGATTTCATTACAACAACCTAAGGTACTTTATATTATCCATACTAATATTATAAATGTGAAAGTAACTCTGTCTGTCTGTCTTTTCATCACGCTAAAACTATTGAACCGATTAGAACGAAATTTGGTACAAGGATAGATTTGCAAAAATGAACCCAAAAGCTTGACGCATTAAAAGTGTTAAAATTCTAAAAGGTGTCTAAGCTAATTGATTTTACCTTTACTTTTATTATTTAGATTTTTGCGCTAACCTCAAAAATTTAAAGTTTTGTTGATAGTTAGTATTTTTTTATATTATAGGTTATAATTTTTTTTCTTTTTTTTTCCTTTTTAAGCTCGTCGGTTTCAATACCAGTAATAAACTGCGCAACGAGTATCTTAGCTGGTTTTGTAGTTTTCTCAGTACTTGGGTTTGCATCAGAGCGTTCAGGGTTGCCAATAAGCCAGGTAGCAAATGCTGGGCCAGGGTTGGCTTTCGTCACGTACCCCGCGGCAGTTTCAATGATGCCAGTACCCAACTTCTGGGCTATCATATTTTTTGTCATGCTCTTTTTACTGGGAATCGATAGTATGGTAAGTGTTTTTTTATATAAGGATTATAGGATTGGACATTTTAAAGTATATTTTAAACTAGGACTGTTTTTCTATAGATAATTTTATCAAAGACAAATTTAGATGTTTACCTTCGACCACGAATTTAAAACTTCTATGACTGCTTGGAGAAAAAACATTTATTTCCATTAAACTAAACCATATCCTACACATATGTCACCCACACACTTCTTAATGTCAAGATATTTAAAGGTTAAAATATTTCAATACCTATAAATGCCATCGCTTCTTTAACTATATCTACATTCAATGATGCAAGAAATTGTAACTATTTTGTACGGCGATCTAAAACGCCTTCTAAACTATACAGCTGGTGTATATTGAGGAATAGAAAGTCAACGAAAGCAAATAACAGTGAATTTTGAACGAGCCAATTTTCCACATTAACTGGCATTTCTCTGAACCAGTGAATCGCATTGGTTTCAAATGTGAATTGAAACGCTTTTCAATCTCGTTTGCGTGCGTTCACGCCCTTGTCAATTGTTCGCGATGTTGCTATATATTCAGAAATTAATAGCTATCTACACTAGTATGTACCAGCCTTTCTTTTTTTCTTCAGTTATGAAAAAAATTGTGTTGATTGCCAGTATCGAGTAATAAAACTAATAATAAACTTGAAGTTCTAACGTTAAATTAAATATGAAACATGAAAAATTTATAAATCAACTCCTCTGAATTTACTTATAAAACCCTCTTCTTTACTTTAATTTCCTTGATAGCCGTAAAAGTTTCTGGGCCCGGTAATTATCTTAATCATAAATCATTTGTGGATTAAGGCAAAGGATAAAGTTAAGAAGATAATGACGCTTTAATTTTTAATACGCAATTTTTTAATTGTAATTTTACTAACAAAATAAAGTCTTATGTTCTAAAAATAAACATCCTCACCGCAACTCATCTTAAAAGACAGAATAAACAGTGTAGTTAGACATAAAATAAATAACAAAAAATAAAGAGGGTGAAACTGGGTGCAACTACTAGTATACTTGCAAGAAAACATTATGCTTCGTGGAAGCTTTCGTGCAATCGAGTGAATCACTTTTCTTCGAATCACATTCAATTTCAGTAGAAAGTAAATGATTCAATTACTTACTTCTATACAATGAAAATGTAGTATAAATTTGTAATGAGTTTTCACTTTGTCATTTTCACATACTTTAGTAAGGAAAGTTTTGGAAGTGAAAAATTTTCACTTTTAGGTACTTGATATAAGAAAATTGTATCCCTATAAAATTGCTTATAGCCATGAGGCCGCTAACACATTGGAGTCGACTTTGTAAAATTGGATTTGTTTTCTTTTCGGGGACCTGCAACACTCATACAAATTAGATAGGTACCAAGTTACATGCTATATGGATTCTATATATAGATAGGTACCTAATTGTGAATGGATTTTTACACTTATTATTCGATGAGTAAAATTGCTCGAAAGTCTTATTATGTTAACATGGTTATGCTTATGTAAAGCTGCAAGAAATAAGCAAACCGCAATGAATCCATATCCATTCCTTGTAGTGCTTCACGGATATTCAACCAACTAAAGTTCACATTACAAAAAACAGAAGTAGCTTTTCAACTACATTTTTTTGTTCGTTTAGGTTCAATATCTAAAACACTTTTGTCTGATCACTATTCATGACATACAAAGGGCTTGAAAGCCGGACAAATAGACGGTTACTATGACATGTTTGTTAAGCCAAGCCTGCAGTATCAAACCAGTATAACCAAGAATTAATAAACAAATGACATTAAACGAAATTTGTAAGAAAGCGACAAGCTGTTCTGACACTGCTTCGTACATGCTGTACCCATCTTCCTGTAACCTTATACGCTACATCTACTGATGAATCAACATAAACATTGTTTCACGGCTTATTTTTTAAGCAAAGTACTCGTAACTCGAGGCATATTAATAAAAAATATATAAATTATTGAAATGCGTTCGTCTATTATCGAGATACGTTGCAGTTCCCTCAGTGACGATTCATTTTTATATTATTGATGTTGTAGGCATGTTATTGTTTTCAGTTTGTCACCATAGAAGCGGCGATAACGGGAATAATCGATGAATTTCCACGACTTCGAGCCCGGAAAAAACTAATAACGTTTTTGACATGCGTATCGCTATTTTGTTTGTCCATTGTATGCACTACAGAAGTAAGTACTAGATACATATATAATTTATTTTTAAACAATTTCTCATTAATTTTTTCGATAGGTAAGGTCTATAACATTAAACTAGGTGATCCCGTTGCTTATCAACCTCAATAACTGGATATTAAAAATAAAACTATCTTCAAATAAGATTATTTTTATTATTTAAGTAACTGCAGTACTCACCTTGTTCCATTAAACTATTTTGGGGTTAGCGACCGTAAAGTAAGACAAGAAGTAAAGGCAAAACTTTGTTGAATATTTCTGTCTCATGAAAACTTTTACTTGATACGATTCTCATATATCCAAAATGAATTTTACCCTAAGTTAATAAATCATGGCAACATGCAAGGTTTCTACGAGAAATGAATTATAACAAAATATTCTTATCAATAGAACATGCATCAAACAACTTGAGACATTTTATTTTTATTACGTACTAGCTGTGTCTCGCGGTTTTACTCGCGTATTTCTGCAGCAATACCGGGATGAGAGCTATCCTCTCTCAACGTAAAAACATTAACATTACAACAAAAAGTCGCATTGTTTTTATATACTTAAATAGATTTTAAATACCACAATTAAACACCAAAATTATCTCTGTCTTTGAAATTTGGTACACACATGGTCTAGAGCCTGAGAAAGGACTTAGGCTGTTTTTAAATGAAAAACAGCGTGGGTCAAAGGGGGTCAAAGATCATATGAAAATTGACGGACCGAGTCGCGGGCAACAGCTAGTTTACTATATTATTTCAGGGTGGGCTACATATAATCGGTCTTTTTGACACCCACGTAGCTATAGCAGTCGTACCTCTAGTGTGCACTCTGGAGATAATTGCCGCAACCTACACGTATGGACCTAGAAAACTTGCAGACGACATATTTTTCATGACTGGACGACCGTTACATGAACTTTGGATGGTTCTGTGGAGGTACATTGTACCGATCATACTCATAGTAAGTACTTTTGAGTATTCGTAGTATTTATGTCGAGGTACCTACAAAAAACTTTATTTGATAAACATATACTTATTACTGTAAAGTATATTCTTTAATTTTGTACCTCTTTGTAAATCTTATAAGTGTTACCAATTCTTATCGAAACTTAAATGTAAAGACCAATATTTGTTTTTTATTCATCCCTTTGTTGATTTACAATTTAACACTATCCTCGTGGGATCTTAACCCTAACTAAACCTAACCTTGGCAATTAATTTACTTAACTGACGTCTTCCTTTTTTTATAGGTTATAACCATATATTCTATGAGGGAGGCTTCCGGTGTGCCGGGCTGGATCGTTGCTTTGTCATCTGTTATTTTGATTCCCATTCATGCAATTGTAGTCCTCATCAAAGCAGAAGGGAGTTTAATGCAGGTATTGCTATTTAAACTACTGTTAAAAGCTTTCATAGGACTCTTATAGCCAAATACTCATACGCAAATTAAATTTAAGCACGTCTTAAGACTCGTAATTTTAGAAGAAATGTATGGCGAACTGTCAAATCGGACCGGTTTAAGTTGTACTTAAATTTAAGTTGCGTTTCAGTATTCCGGCATTAGTTTTCTAATTGTAGCACTAAAGCGCATTGTTCGGCACAATGTGGAATGTTGAATGTTTTAACTACAGAAACGCTTTGCACAATCGAGCACTCAAAGTTCACGTTCCAATTAGCTTCAACTGTACACTATGCCCTGTAATTGGAAAAATAAGACTTTAAATACCTATATACCTTCTATAAGTTACCAAATTTAATTTTTTCAGCGAATTCGAGATAACTGTCGTCCAAACAAGAGGTGGGGTCCAGCTGACCCCGAAATTCGTTTGCGGTGGGAAATTCGTGCTTCGAAAAAGAAGACTTCAATACCTTTAGAAAATCTTTGATTATTATTAAATTTAAATTAATAGGGTTTAAAGTGAATAAATCATATGACATTTTTTCGTGTTTAATACTCTCTTTGCACCTGAATAACATAAATACTTATAATCTCATCTAGGGTTTATAACTGTAGTCAGAAAACATCAACAACATGATGAATTATTCCAAACTAGCTGCTGCCCGCGACTTCGTCCGCGTGGACTTTCATATAAATTTTGACCCCCCCTTTAACCCTTTTTTCCAGTTTAAAAGTATGTCCTTCCCCAGGCTCTAGACTATCTTTGTACCAAATTTCGTTCTAATCGGTTCAGAAGTTTTAGCGTGATGGAAAGACGGACAGACAGAGTTACTTTAGCATTTATAATATTAGTATGGATTAATTATATAAGACCACGTGCCATTCTAACGTCACGTGCTATTCTTGATTTAATGTTTAAACTTTTTTGTTATCACCCTCAAATTACTATTATTTTAATCTGTCACGCGACACATAACGTCATACTTTGAAGTTTATCAAAATTATGTAATCAGTTTTGGAAGGAGGACAAAATTTCCGTGTATTTTTTAGAACTTTAACAAAATTATTAGTAACCAAAATTTATAAGTTTTAAGATTCATCCTTAATAAGGAAAACACAAAAAATGGCGGACAGTAAACCTGAAGAAAAGCCTGATACTGGTAAAAAGGTCAAACTGCATGTAAGTTGAAAACATTTGAATCGATTATTTGGAAAATAATAAGTCCTTTAAATAGAGATTCAATGAACATGTATTTAATAAATAAATTACTACTTAAGTTAATTTAAATAACTACACACTGATAGAAGCGTTTATTCTTATAAAGCAACAAGGTAATATTTTAAATATAAAAAATAATAAATTGATTCACCTAAATTCATAGGGATTTTAGTTTCATAAATAATAATTCTTGCTTTTATATTGTCATTAGTATAGTTAAATTTTTAATTAAAAGGTCGAAGGCGAAGATGAATTGGTGGAAGGAGAAAGTAGTAGAAGAAAAATGAAAAGATTTCAGCTTCCGAACGTACCGCGGTGGTGGCAAGCGAAAATCATTCAATATGCGTGAGTCTCTTTCTAATCCTCCAATGGTTTTACTAGTACATTTATACATATGCAAATCAAAATAAAATACTTATTTCCGTATAGTTTTATAATTAAGAAATGTTTATCTAATCTAACCATAAGATACAAAATTATAATGACAAAAAGTTTATTTTTGTCCAACCTGACAGAAATTCGCACAATAGCTAAAACCTCAGTGATTATAAATTTTAAATCGAAAATAACAATAAAAAATTTACAACTGATCTCTAGTTAACCGACTTCAAAAAAGGAGGAGGTTCTCAATTCTCAATTATCGAAATATCGTTAAGGGAAAAGTCTCGCTATCATATCATCATACACCCATAGTCTTTCAAGAGAGAACACAATTATTAAAAAAACAAACTATTGAAGACAATTATATTTATTACGACTTTTACACGTAAGAATAATCATGTTGCATCATGCAAGTTATAAAAGATATCAAATTATTTTGGCAAGTATATTATCAGGTCAATAAAGTAAAAATATTGACAATTTCGACAATGTTTATAAATTACAACTACGTAAGATAGTGGTTGTTGCTATAGCTACGATCTATTTTCTTTTAGCCTAAAGTAATATCACGATGGCTCTGGATTAAACCAATATGTTCCTGAAGGTGAACATGAGTCTTAATAGAATCAGGGGCTATCTTTTAAAAACATAGACGAAGAATATATAACATGGACTTTAAATACTTTCTGTCATCTGTGGTAGATATCGCGAACAACATCCTCTACTCAATTGGCTCCTAAGTCCTACCTAAATTAAAAGAACACATTTCGTCTTCAAATGCACGTGCCGCGTTCATTGACAATAATATTTGTTACTATAATATTTAATTATAAAGCTTGTTAGCCTTTGAATATTATCGTGATTTCCAGCGACCTCTGACTACTTTATCAATTTGGAACGTCACAATAGCTATTATCGGCCGGCTTACGTCTTCCTTCTATACATCCTAAATTAATATCACGTGACTTACGTTATCACATAACCTCGATAGTAAAAATATCTCGGTATTTACAATTTTCTTATTCCACAATAATAAATTACTCGTAACCAGTCATGATTAATTATTAATAACTAATTGGAAGTCAGAATATATCGAAAGTCAGAATTTTATATCAAGGAAAAAATATTGCAGGGAAATTTGGACCTAATACCTGTATAGGATGGTTGTAATGTTAGAAGCGAGGGCGGCGTCAATAAGCAAATCTAGCTGACCCGGTCGCGGCCCGCGATGTTGGCGCCATCCGGGTCACCCTGGGTAAACCAGTTAAGCAAATTTGCTAGAGTTACGCTAAACCATTACCCAACACCAATTCATTACAAACGTTCCTTAAAAAACTTACACACAACCCATCGTAAAGATCGACAGCGTACTCCGTAAATGCTCATCAATTCACACGCTATTCAAATGTTTGAATTAGCCGTCAATCAGTATAGTGTGCAGATTTAATTAAAACAGCTTTGCGGGAACGCGAGTGTCAATAAACTTCGTTATAGCTATGCGAAGAAAATGATCCATGAAAGGTGTCGGGGAAAGATTAATGTTCGCGTGTGAACACGTGGGGTGTGAACTGGGGCGGGTCGGGTAGACAGTAGACAATCGGGAACACTAGTGGCGGCAGCAGTCATTGCACCTTGAGCCGTGGGTGGAACAAGTTGCAATGCAGCGGGCGTCTTCGAATGCGTCCTACGGGTTCTGGACTACTATAGAGCTACTAGCTGGGCGAGACAGGAGGAGGTCAACCGGAGATGTGGAAGATACGCCTCACGTGACGACGCCGCCCCGAGTGGCATCCGCTCTCAGGTGCTTCCCTAACTTTTTCCGCACCCACCCAAATCTCAATTAATCAATATCCTATCACTGTTGTTAAATAATTATTCTATAATTAGTACATTATCGACAAAGTTATCACACTTCCAGCTGAATTATTGCCTAGATATAATGTTCTACCGTTTCTCTATTGTTCTTAATGCAGGAACTGATAAAATAACTTATGAATATAATGTGTTTATTAATCATTTTACACTCGTTAATTTGTTGTTTTGAATCTTCTGTGGTCATTGTCAAAAATAGTCGCACATATCTGTGTTCTTTTGTTTTCCGTGTCATAATTTTTTTAATATTGATAATATTTTTTGCATTATTTCGATTGTTTTGCGATAATTAATTACACCATATAAAAGTAATAACTATAACGGAAAGTATATTATAACTATAAGCATAAAAAACGCATATTTACGGTTGAAATTGAAAAACCTCCTCCTTTTTTGAGGTCGGTTAAAAATAAAGTAAAATTGTTGGTCGCTCATGTATTGTCTATGAAAAAACTAATTTTACAGCCACTTCGATACTACAATGAAGCTGATACGAATATAACTATGCGTAAACTTCTCCGAAGGCGATCGTAATTCGGCAGACTATACTTGAACGTTTAGAAAACTATCAAACTGTGACGTACTTTATGAAGACTTGATTTTAAAAATATCACGTCTTCAATTTTACTACCGACAGTTCTTAAGTGCGTTTGCTGGAGATTCTTAAATATCTATAAATCGAAACAATTTATTTGATGCTCACGCGATGATAACACTTCCGATTTTTTTGTGTAATGTACGCAATCAATTCGATTGTGCTCTGTTAAAAGGATACTATATTACTATGTTAATATTACAATGAATTTCTAAACTTATTGGTCAATGTGCTTACTCTAGTTGTATGTATGATTTTATTGAGTTTAAGGACATTTATATCAAAATATTTTAAGTAGCTATAAATCTAAGACACAATATTATTGATCTGTAAATAAAAGCCGCGCTATAAACGATATATATTATTGTGTAATTTTTCTATACATATAATTTTTCTATATGTTTTTTAAACATTACTAAATACTATTAAACATTTTATAGAATCTAATACTTCAAAATAAAGTATAGATCGTTATTTAGAAACCTCAAATTGATAATCAAATCGCTATAATGGCTGAATTTAAGTGGTATTTTGAGTTCGATGTTTATAATAAAGTTTATTATTTAGTATTCAAATACATAAACAATGCTACATTGGCTAGATATTTGTTTATGCGATAAATAATAGCACACGCATTATGCTAAATAATATGAATACTCAGTTCTAATAATACTAAATAAAACATATATAACATAGCTTTTATTGGAATTGGAGGATGTAAATTGAGATTGGGATACTCTAATAGTCTTCATCTAACTGTATTTACTTTTACTATAAGTACAATGCCATTTAAAATTAATTTTTTGCCAGAAAAATGTGCACATACAAATATTAATTACAATTAATGTCCTTGTTACTTTTAAACATTTTATTTAATAAACATGAATACTACACTACACAATTTAAATGTGAAATTCGATTTTAAACGATTCATATCCAATCAATGATGTAAGATAGTCAGTGTCAGAGAGCTTCCGTGCCTTTTCCGATGTAATTCATACAGCACACCGCATTGACGTAATGCCCCATAAAAATGTGAACTATTTATTGCTTATGACTCAAGTGAAGTTTCATCGGTGAGATCTAAATGAGAAAGTTCTTGGCATAACGACAATATGATTTACAGCGCAACAGTATACTCATTACTACTATGTGGATGCATGTAAGACTTTATATGTTACGTTTAGGTATGCACCGTACGATCACTTTATATTGTCCTTTAAATTGAATTCGATTGTTTTTTTTTTGTTTTTTTTTTGTGAATATACGCAAGTTGTATCTTATTATCTTTGATGCAAGATTTCTTTGTCCATGATTTTTCTAGGTTCAAGTAACTGGTAATACTGCTTGTAATTTGTTGCAATTACTTCTCTTCTTCCAGTTTTAAAAGATAGAAACATTACAAAATTTCAGTTCATTGTAGAAGTTTACGTTATGATCGCGTAGGTATTACAATGTGTGACTAACGAACTGAGAAACGTCAAACCGGTGACGTAGGCCGTAGAGTGTCGTCACGTGTAATTTGGCCGAGATACTTCGAGTAAACAGTTCAAGTCCTGCGCACTCTCGAAATACTCATATAATTTTAAAGCGTGTTGAAAGAATGCGACGAACATAGATTGCGTTCATAGTATAATATACGGTGATGAGAATTGCAAGTACCTAGTAAGTGATAGCACTTGGATGTTGATTTTAAAAATTTTTGTTTTGATTTGATATTTTATATGATCGAATATTAAAATGTAAGGATAAGTACGTCTTAGTTTTCAATTCTGACAAAATACTCGAAACGTACTTAAATGTTGATTTACATTTGAATTTTCCGGTATAGGATTTGAAACCTTCTATGTTCATTTTACGATCAGATGACCCACTGTTGTTACGGCTAACAACGTGTTTTGTATGCCAAAAATAAAACCCAATCTCTCGGACAGATAACAAAAGCATAAAAATATTTTTCTCTTCGAAAACATTTTTCGATATGTTGTAATATCGCTAAAGGTAAATATTTTGGTTACTAGTACAAAATATGAACGTAACGGCTGACGCAAATAGTACACATTTTACGTATTACAATTTGAAAGATTATTGTTAAGTAATCAGAAAGAGACAATTTTACTTGTATATATATACGAATAAGTGTCCCTTTCTGATTACAATTTGTAGGTTTAATAAATATTAAAATACTTTGACTTAGATAACTGAGATATGTAGGTTCCCATGATAGAGTACTTTACAAATATAGATGGTTACTAGTAAATTCATCACTAAAATGCTTCTTCTTCGTCTTCATCTCGGTTAAATCGCAGTCTAGTAGTTGTAGATAAAATAAGTTTGAGGGTCGATATTTGATTGTGGCAACGCTGGCCTTCAATACCACTAACCACAGCCAAACATTGACCCTCCACTAAAACTCTATATTTCAGACGCAACAAAATGATAACATATCGTCTATACCAAAGAAAATATGTTAAAATAGGTACCTGTATGAATGATAATAAAATATTGAAAAACGAATTTAAAAATTTCGTTGCAAGCTTTTAGGTTATCTTTAAAAATCAAGTTTTAGGATAAGAATTTGTAGTTTTCTGTCCTCATTTTATCAACAATGCTACATTTTGAAACACGCAATGCTCTAGAAAGCCTACCCCTGTATTTGGTATTCAGAAATTGTAAGCTTCAATTGAAAGTCGATGCCCAATTATTATGAATATCTCACAAACACTCATTACCAAGTCATGTATGAGCTTCCAAAAGCGTTCAGTCACGGAACCTAAAGGTTTGTGTTCATGGGTGATAGAAAAGGGAATAAGTAAAAGAAAACTATTTCTAGCCTAATACTTTTAACTTGTATATGTATTTAAACATCCTCCTAACTATTTCAATTCATTTCATCAATAGGTTTACGTATATATGTTACGTATAGGTACTTTATTTTTAATTTTGTTAATCTATTGATTAGATGCATCCGTTAGTTGCTTTCTATCCCCAAAAGGAGGGTTAAATAATAGTATTCTTAATTTCTATTAAGTGTAATCTGCAATTCATATTTATTTCTTTTTTAAACAGCTTACGAGTATACTCACACTTGTGTTAATAATTATCTAACGATTCTATAGAACAAAAGACCGGAAATATAAATATAGATAAATTAGGTTTTAATGATCTCTTAAAATAAAATGAGCAAAAGTTAAAGATGTAGAGAATACCCATATAACTGGTCTATGTAAATAAACACGCTTGTTGAGTTTCGCTCGATTCATTCGCGAATTCAATAATAGCACTCCATTAAATTTCATTTCCTGATAACGGTCGTAAAACTGTTTTGATATAGCTCTATCAAAGAAAGCGATGGAGTATAAACGATGCCTTAGCTGTGATTTTGAACACGTTGTGTTCGCTGGGGTCGTGCCATACCGTGCCAGCGCCATCGAATAGCACGGCAAAGGTCTCAACTATGACACGGGCGTCAAAAGTACTAAAACTTTACGGCGAAAGAACCAGACGTCGAGGTTCACGCAGCAGAGCTGTTCCGATTCTGTCTTCAAAACGGGCGGCCAGAAATCTCAACGCTCTGCGCGGTAAGTATGTAATTATAAGAAGAAATTTTACTTATAATATATTTACTCGTATATTATACGTAAAATTTCGAAATTTCTACATATGTAAGACACCCACACTAAGACAATACTCAATTACAATTACACAGACACCTTATATGTATAGTATATAATATTCCAGCTTTGCGCACCCCCACGTGCGGGCCCGCCTGGAGAAGCTCATGGGCTCCAACCTCGTGCGACTCACCGACAAGGACTATATGAACGAACTTGAAGACCGAATCCGGGATGTCAATGAAGAAAACCTCAACAAAAGAATCTCCAGTCGAGTGGTAAGCTGTACCCTGATGTTTCAGGGTATATCCTTTAGCATAAAAAAGTATAAATATTAATAATAATTTCTTAAAATCCAATCACAAGGTAATTTACGCAAAGTTTTACTCAGGCTCCCAAACAAATTTTCAAGAGCCTGTGAGATTCAGGCGCACATACGGCACCGAAAATTAGTAAAACTATAATAATCCATATTACACTACGATTACTGTTGTATTTTTTAATTTTAATAGACTCTATGTTTAAATATGGTTTCAATGATAAAGTTAACCGTTATACAATTTGCAGCTCGATGAAATGGAAAGGCTGAAACGTCTCATCCTAGTTGGAAAGACGCCGCTGAAGGAATGTCCACCAGAGCTGTATCACCACCCTGTCTTCGTGTTCTGGAGGATGGTGAACAAGGAGGTCGCAAGAGCATCCAAAAAGCGGGCGGACGCATACTATAGGAAATTAAAAGCATCGCAAAAATTAGATCAAGTAATTATGACTATACTAAAAATTATAACTAGTTTCTTGATAATTAATGAATAAGAAAATAACTTCTAGTGTTAATTATCATTTTTTTCTTGATCGTAACAAAATAAGTTTATCAATCATGAGAACACAGTCTGCGTAATCATTTAAGTAGTAATCTAGTTTCTGAAGTAAATCCAAGTATTAAGTTATTTACCATATAATACAAATCCTTTCTAACTTACGTCTAGACGTTAGAAGAAGAGGCAGAACTTGAAGTGGCAGAGGAAGAGGGTGAGCAACTAACCGCTGAGCAACTTCTTGCTAAGTGCCAAGAGGAGTTGGAGGAACTCAAGTTAGCCGATATAGAGCGCGGTGTCCGATTCACAGATGAACAATTCGCACTACTCAAATATGAGACCGCCGATATAAAAACTTTAAAAACCTTAACGGTAAGTTGTAAACAATAGCTTCAAATAACACTTAGACACGACATTATTGGTTACCAAAAACGTATGTAATTTTTATAAATTACAAAACACAACCGATTCTTTATAACAAATGTCCATTGGAAGTTATTATATCGGATACATTATTCTTTTCTGAAATAAACTGAAAAACCCACGATTATCCATTAAGCTGTCTAGAGGCGTAGAAAAGACACGCTTACACTTAATATATTATAATGTATACAATAACATTAGCTCCATCGAACGAATAATCTAGACACGTAGGTTATGCTGTGTCATAAGGTCTGGTTATATCACTCGGCTATAATACATTCTTGAATAAACGTTCGGATTTAATGGAATGGTTCACCTTTGCAGTTCTATATAAAATCGATTAGTGTAAGCTTGTGTTAAACTGGATAGAACTAGATATTGTCCAGTTTATGTTGACCCTTGAATAGTTTTATAACATGCGATAACCAATGTGATACATATTATAGAACTCGTGTCTGACTAATATGACTTGCACTTAAAGCTGGGCTGATCGTTAATGAACTTTGGTTGAATGTGTAGGTATTGAGCGAAAAGAGAAAAAGGGTGACTTGACAAATCTATTAATGAGATTTCACTAACCGCTTTAATTAAGAATAGTAAAATATTGACAACTTTGCTAGTTTATTAGTCTTGTAGTTTTTTAGGTAGTTAAATCAATCACGAGGCAGCCCGACATAACCCATCCACTTTCCCCAAACCGCCGCTTTGCAAAACGGCCCTGTTTTGTAAAACGGCTAGCCGTAATGTAATACAGCGGATTATACAATCCGCCTGCGACATATATAATATGCAAACAAATAAGTAGTACTTTTATATCATATTATGTTCAATAACAATGTATAATTTGTTGTACTCGTACATAACACGCAGGTACCAAAGCAATTAATCCACCACTATCTCTTGTTTTTTTTACTATTAATTGTATTTATTTGTCGGTAATCAAGGTTGATGTAACGCTCTTATTAACCTTGTGTAAAGCTGATTTGAAGTATAAAGATAGTGTAATGTATAGAGTCAATTTGAATTATAAACAAACTGTGTTTAAATATTACACCGGCTTATGTTTACAGATGTGAAGTACTTATGGGTATAAAATTATGCTACAGCATTTATATGAGCTCTAATGTTTTGAGATAGAAACGTGAACAATTAATGAAGCAATTTTCTTTAATTTAGTAGAGTATTAAAACTTCTCAGTTTGGCGGTATGTCTATAAAGGTGGAGGTTTTTTTATAGACTATATAATATCTATATTCAAAAACATTTGTATTGTTATATTACATGACTAATATTTTTAAGGATTCTTAATTACGACGCCATTGATAATTATAATCTTAGGGCTCTTCGGATATAAAAACTTACGCAACGAGATTATCTCCTTGTCAAATTTTATTATTCTAGGCTAACGATAATTACACCTAGGTTTTGAATGTTTATAAAACTTGAAAATTCGTTAAACTAGTAAAAAATTAAATGACTCAATTTCAACTTTTTAATAAAGTTGAAATTAGTCATTTAATTTTTAAAAAAACTGTCAGTATTTAGAGGTCTGTTTTAAGTTTAAGTTTAGAAATTCTACAAACCATAATATCTAATATTTATTTACAAATAGAATCTGAATCAGTTACGAAAATTCTTTAACTTAACTACTAGTGTCAAAGTCAATATAAAAAAAAAACCAATCGAATTACCTACTTTACATAAGTGTATTTTTTCAGACCGTAGACGAGTTATACGCGCTGGCGGACAAGATCATTGGAACAAAACGAATACCGTTATAATTTACAAAAAAAGTGTAATATTATTTTACAATTATTTTTAAGCGCACTACGTATAAATGAGAATTAATTTTATGAGATTGTTTTGTTTATTAGTACATAAAAAAATGTAAGAATTCATGTTTTGAAATAAAAATTATATATCCGAAACGAGATAGTATTTTTATTGATACGAAGTATCGCACGGAAAAATAAATAAAACAAGATGTAATTTCTTAAGCCAATTTATTATATTTTTATGATGAGAGCTTATCTTGACTAGACAATATTTAAAAATTTCAACACTATATTATACACTACTTGTTTCTCGCGGTTTCGCCTGCAGTTTCCTATCCAGTAAATTATTTAATTGTGGCCTATGATGAAATAGAAAATGGGTTACAAATGATTCCAGCTGACCCAATTAATTAGAATAGATATACATTATTATACTTATATCAAAATATAACAATATCTTGACAAAAATTCTGTGTTACATATCGAACTAATCATCGTCGAACAATGAATATTCTAGATTAATGTTTGTAATAAATTTGCTATTACTACGCACAGCTATATGTAACTTATAAATTCTCGAAGAGGACAAGAATTAGTGATATTACTTACAATAATACTTCGATATTAAAACTACGGAAAATTGATTTTTAACGTCAGATGTGACTCTTAGGTCTACGGCGTAGCTGTGCGTAGATAAGGCCTGCAGGCTTATCAATTGGTTGATATATGTAATGGCGGGGGTCTCCCTTCGTCACGTTCGCGGGGAATTTGGACACATCGATGTTGAGATAATGTTTATTGGGCATCGTCATACGGATCCATGTTATCTGAAAAAAAAACGTTATTTTAGAACATTATTTTTGAAAATTCTTACGTCAAATTTGTTTTTAACTTAGTTTACAATATTATTTTTCCCATTACGTAATATTTCGTTCAGCGTCTACGCAGTGTAGACAGAGTCAGAGATATAAATGTTTCCCGTTCAAATGATAGACGATTTGAAAGCGATTTTTTATGATCATATATTATAATACTTTCCGCACGTGTTTAGGATATATCAAGAGATAAGAAATGTACGTTGGTCAGTCAGTGATGATACCCTTTGATTGTGGTTGGTGTTTTGTTTTCTTGAGAGCTGATAAACTTAAACGTTGACGTTAGTTTACTTTATCGCTATTTGCAAATTTTTGTTCTCTAATTTCAAGAAAAGTAATCTGCATGACATGCAAATTTCATTTCAATAAACGATAACTCTTTCAAACGCTTTATAGAAAGACCAAAGAAAACATATACGTTGATATTTTTCTCGTTGTGATATTTTCGTAAAATGTCATGCAAGTCGACAAATTAAAATTACATTAACATTTCAAAAGTCCTGTTCCTTGAAATAGCTATATAGAATCTAATAAAATAATATGTTTATTTAATCTTATCATCGCACGCGCCCTATAAGTACATAAATTTAAGTTCCTTGTACATATATTTTACATTGATTTGTTGAACAACGATAACATATATTTATGGTCAACAATTTATTTTCGATCCTAGAGTCTGTGACCAATAATGTAAACAAGGTACATATGATAATTAGTATGAAATGTAATCGTGTTGCTTGTTTGTAAATTGAAGCACTTTTTTAATTGCTTTAGATAAAAAAATAATTGGGGAAAATGTTCTGTTCTCGTGATTTTATCTGTCAAATACGTGGAATAGTTTTGTTATTCTGACGATACTGAATTTTGTTATTCAATACACATATACCTATGACAAGACAATAATTTGTTATGAAAGATATGTAAACTTACTTCTGGAACTTTCTCTAAAACAGTTTTCTCAGCTTGATACAAGGTGTGCTGCACCGATGGAGAATAAACACCGACGTCTGGAGGGCCGGCGAATTTGTCGAAGATAGCATCTTTAACGGTCAGCCAGGCGTTGTCGAAGTCAGCAGTTCTCATGTTATCATACGTCCACTCGGCATCCACAACCGTACTATAAAAAAAATAAAATTAAAAAAAAGAAATCAAGAGATACTGAAGTCCAGAAAACGCTTTTAAAAGAAACGGTTAAATAAAGATTATATGTTTACTAGCTGTTGCTCGCGACTTCGTCCCCGTCGGATTTATTTCTATTATTATGTTATAGTGAGTCAATCTTAGAAGATAGACATATACTGTCGCGTACTTTTTTTTAGATCATTTAAAGAGGAATAATTCTTTCATACATATTATTTTTGTATCTTGAACCGTTTTCGCAGCGCACGCAAAGGAAGCCCTCAAAGATGAATTATTTTCCCCGTTTTTTTCTATATTTTCCATTATATCTTCGCTCCTATTAGTCGCAGCGTGATGTTATGTAGCCTAAAGCCTTCCTCGATAAATGGTCAATTCAATAAAAAAATAATTTTTCAATTCGAACCAGCAAATCCTGAGATTCGCGCGTTCAAACAAACAAACAAACTCTTCAGCTTTATATATTAGTATAGATATAGATTATATGCGTACTAACCTGAAAATTCTTTCAGCGGCATCAGAGAGTGTTGTATATTCGTCTTGTACGAAGTCAACGAATGCTGACTGTGTAGTCTTCAGTACTCTTAGGCCACTGAGACCAGACTTCACAATCACAGCCTCTGAAGCAAATAATACATGTTTTGTTCTTTAATTTATATATTTTATAAGCCAAAGCATTATTGAAATATATTTTGAAGAACTATAATTTCCGCTTTAATATAACTGTTCTAGGAGTTTATATATTCTTTAGGTACACGGCTAGATACACAAATACTACAAATTAATATACTTAAATGCTCACCGTGTCTAGATTGAGAAACTTCGCACCACCTCGTCGCCATTGGCGAAAATATGAAAGCATGGTTATGCGGGGCGCCCGAATGCAATCTTTCCCACGGGTACTCGATTATATGACACTTAGCTTCCACCACTTGCCTATAGGTATAAAGGAAATGATTCACAACAACAGCACCGAACTCTTCGGGGGTTTTGATACCATGTTTCTTAGCGAGGACGTAAACTGTGTTCTTTTGAGAATCGGTGGCGACAACTTCCTTATTATCGCCGACTATGTAAGCTGATTCTGAGATGAGCTTGAGTTCCGTTGAGACTTCGAATTCTCTGATGGCGTGGGTGTCTCCGTCTCTGTAGACGTGGAGCAGTTTGACGGAGCTCTTGCCGTAGCCGTGGTCGCTCAGCTCGAAGCGACCGCCGGTGTCGGCCGCCGCCGTCGCCACCGCCTTGGCGCTACTGGCGGGCAGGTGCGTCACCTCACCCGAGCTCGAGTTCGAGGGTTTCGCGTAAATTCTAAAAGAACGAAACATAAGTGCTATTTATTCTCCAGTTGCAAATTTAATTTTAGAGACAAACCGAATTGTATGTAGTCTTAATTTTTTACCTGTTAGTGCTTGTCCACGGCATTTTGTTAAACTAAAAAACTACTTAATTTTGAGCGTGTGTAAGAAACGCCTACGGACCATTTAGTCGAGACGGACTGTGATGCAGGCCAGCGAGATGCTCATTTATAAGAGTCGCCTGTGACCCGGGTTATCATCAGTAATGAGCACGCGACTAATACGCAAACTGGACGTTTATTTACACTAATTTATAATAATAAATTTATTTTCTGACACGCTTAGTTCCGACAAATATAAATAAATGGGAACGATAAACGTTAATTTTTGATAGTAATCGCTAAGCAAGCTAAAACTCAAAAATATAATTTCGTAGACGTATAATATTTATTCCTGCGATTTCCAGTTGTGTAGATATATCTAATACTTTTACTAGAGTAAAGTATTTCAAAATCTACGTTAAAAATATGATGGTAACATTCATATCAACCGTAATTAAAAATCATAATAAATTACTTGCATCTCAGAATCCAAATCCAAAGATAGAACCATAAGAAATGACTAACACTAATTTTGAATATAATATCATGCCCGTCGGTACATCCAGTAAAACTAAATACTCTAATTCCATACTAATATAGGTAACCATTTTATCAAGAAATAAGGTATGAAGGTATAAACCTCGTTTAGTACTGAAGATATTGGAAAAACCTTTTGCTCCAATTTTAGAAGCCAAATCTGTACTTATTTTTAATCAATATTCTGTCAAAATTCGCAAGACCTCTGACGGTACATTTGTCCTTATCGGAATAAGTGCGATGTTTTTCATTTCATGCATGATTTAATTCTCAGATGACCCCAGCTTTATCGTTGCCGACCGCTGCTTGTTAAATACTTTTGGACATGCGTCATTACATTAAACAATAATATGTATTAGCTATACTTCAATTATAACTGCAGATTTTCTAAAATCTAAAGAATAAAAATTTTTCAAATAATTATAAGTAGCGTCACGAAACTTTAGCGCTGAACGAAACCTGCGCAGAGGTCAAAAATAAGGTATCGAGGGGACGCCACGGCGCGCGGGGCGCGTGATCTTCGGGAGCGCGATCGTTGATTGGTTCCCCAGTCGTGTTGTCTCTCTCGCACCAATACGTCAATTACGAGCGCGATTCTACCGATACGTAGCTATTCTCGTCCAGCGCTAAACATTCGTGACGCGACCTATACTACACTAGGCACAGTCTATGCGTATTGTGTACCACAGAAGTTAGAATAATACATACTCAGTAGTATTATCGGCGAATGTTTCTAATCTATATATGTATATTTGAAATACTAATAGAAAATGAGGATAGGTACTCAACAATGGATTCATGGATTTTAATAATCTTTTCAAGTTCATCTTAAACAAAACTAAGAAAGTCAAATCAATTAGCTAGCTGACTAATAAAAGCAAAATTTTGCAAGTTTTATTGCTTTAATTAGTTCAACCCATAAATCTAGCTCTAGAAAAAAGCCTTTTCTTTTTATCCCAGACATCGAGACTGGCCAATAACAATAACTGTGTCTATATAAGATAAATGTATCTACATACATTTATAATATTATTAACATATTACTGATATGAACAATATGATATTTCTCAGTACCACAGATAATTATTGTTTAAAAAAACATCAGTAGCTGTCCTCTGAGCATAATAAATACCATGTAACGTAATCGTTACGTGTATTTCATTTTACCCACAGATAATTTCTGGTTTTTTGTTTGATAAAAATTTTGCAATTATTATTTATGACACATAGAGAACACATATAGAATTTGGAGGTACATTACATTTCACTGTGAGTGGCGCGCAATTTTTATAGTCGCCGCGTAAGTCGTAACGTTTTATGCGGCTTAGTTTTTATATTTACATATTTTATGATGTTACCAAAACAACATTTTCTTTAGTAAAAGTAATTTACTAAAATATTTATAAATATTATATCTAACACGACGCGTGGTTTCTTTTTTTATTTAAAAATCGAACGCAATATTTTAAAAATAAATTTAAAAAAACGTCATTTGCGATTACGAGTTTATTAAGCAGAAATTTAAATAATAAATTTTGCGGTATTTTAAATTACGAATCACCTTTTTTTATAAATGCATTTAATCAATGTGTATCTTATTTGTCATCTATAATAATTTATACTTTTAAAATACCTTTAATAACATGTTAAATACCCACAGTTTACGTTCAATAGTTTTGAGTTATGAAAGCTTCGGGTATAGTTATTGTCTGTAATTCGTTTATATCGAAAATAAGCGTCAGCGCGTAAAGCGGAGTGTATAGTTGCGAAATATATTAAGATTGGGCGGGCGGCGAGCGTAGGGCGGCCGAGAGCAGCGACCATATCGATGAAATGTTTTATCGATTGTGTTATATTATTTAAAACAAGTTTTATTATTATCTCTTTAAATTGTGTTTTTAAAATAATTTGTAACAATGATTTTGAAATTATTTAAATATTATTTAATTTTCTTCCTAAATGACTAAAACCCAGTTTGATTGTATTGATACTTTTAGATATTTGGTTTGCCGTATGAGATCACTGACAGCGTTAAAGCCGCCTTTTAGTCGACATATTCTTTTATTAATTCCTTTTTTACTTTATTTCTTGTTTTAAGTTGAGTTTGTTAATAGGTGTGTATTGACAATAAAGAGTTTTTTTTATTACCCATCATATTTTTATATCAAGGCAGTAGCGCAGGTTGCGTTTATAACGAAAATATTTAGTTTAAAACTTTGAGTCACTTCAGTTTCTTTTTATTCCAAAATTCCAACTAAAATCATTTAATAAAAAGGAATTTTAATCGTATAGTCAGTCCATCCTTAATCCGCGCCGAAACGTAATGCGCATGCGCAAAACCGGGCGGCGCTGTGACGTATAGTCCCGCAGACAGCTGACGGAGCCCGCGTGACGTACGAACGTGTTCCACTCCGCGCTCCGGGAGCCGCCGTGCAACCAGCCACGCGTTCCCAACCACCCAGTGATCTGTGCCCATGATGGTCAGGCGGGGCGGTCGGTACACTGTCAGCTGGCGAGGATTCAGAGACTTCTCGGCCAACAAGCCGCCGGACGACGGTAAGCGAACTAACCTTTCGCGAATCCCATAGTATTTTGAATGGATTTAAGCGATTGAACGAATAACGATCTACTGCAGTAACTAAGGTTGTCAATATATTTCAATGTTGCGATTGAGCTCACGCAAATAGTATTTATTCAACATAAACTAACTCTATGATAGTATGTACCTAATATCATAAGGAAATTATCATCTGAAGGTAATATTATGTATGGGACTTATATTATGATGTAAAAATAATATATTATAATATTATGATTACTGAATGATTACAGAATCACACTAAATTCACATTCATATTAAATAAAATTTAATACAAAACATACAATGAGAATTCAAAACAAGAAAATGTTGTATTCTATATTTGATATATTTTATATAATATATTAAACTATTTTCTTCAGCTACAAAGAGATAATCTTTGATTTAAGCTCGCCTCGGTAAATTTCAATGTATACCTACTATGATACTATTTTGATATTGATGTTAATTAAAAAGTGTGTGAGTGTTTTAATCCCATTCAAAAGACGCGATAAAAATACTTAATAAAAACATTAATATAAATGACTCGAAAACAGTGAGACATGCTCTCTTTGTCTTAAAAATAACTTATTTCACGGAAACGACTAAAATGAATGTTGTGCTCCTTTTTAAAACGAAATTCTTGAACAGCGTAGGTATACAGGCGTATACCTAAAATAACCAAGTAGCTAATGTGACATTATTTTAGAACGAAATAACATACGTTTACAGTTATTTAATTAAATATTGGATATGGATATCTAATCAAATCGATGACTTTATAAAATACCTCTATAATTTAAAAGTAATTATATTCAACAATTATTTTTTTTAATAAACACGTTTTCATGAAAAGAGCCTGAACCTGCATTCTATTATTATATTCTTTATCTATATTCAACTTATTAATTACATTGATTTTCTAAGTCACTATACTCTATAAATCTGTGAGGATCGCGGGTGATTATACCTACGCATATCAAGTGGGTACCATACCGTCTTATTTATTTCACGAAAAATATAATTAAATAAATAAAACGTTTTAAGGATTTTATAGAGTTTTCCATATAATATAGAAAAATATATATAAAGTTAAGAGTTTAGTGATCCACTTAAGATTTCTCTCAGATCGATCAACGCAAAAGACGTTTGTTGGATATTTTTCAATATAATTTCTTAATTTTAGAAAAGGAAGAACAAAAACCTGAGGAAGATTTATCAAATCATGAAGTTATATTTTTAAGAGGCATTGTGGAGAGTCCCGACTTTGCTAGAAAATATGAGGTAGGCGTGCATTTGTATTACTTGCATGTGTATTTTAGTCTTTGTAGTTATAACTTAGAATATATGATGTTATTTGTAAGCCTTTTAAAAAATCTCATATGTACGGCACGTATATTATAGAAATAGTTTTCAATATAACATTATTTTATCTGTATCCTAAATTCCTATATACCAAGCGTACCTGACAGAAGATCTGTCAAATCGCGGACACTGAATTCAACTGTCCAATTAAAAGTCGTGCTTTATTTATCGACACTATGTTCACTTTGGCAAAAACTTTCACTGAAAAAGTAACTTTAAGCTCAAGCAATAAGATTCTAAATTATTTGAATGCACTCCAATAAGAGTAAAGTTATAAATTTATCGTTGACAAAGAGAAGTCTGAAGGGTGTGTTCGACGAGTTTACGTTAAGAATTGTTTAAACAATATTCATTAAAATTTGAATTAAAAGTTGTAGTAAATGTTCGTATTTGTGTTTATATTTTAAAACGA
Organism: Eurema hecabe; assembly: GCA_026213755.1. Classification (NCBI taxonomy): domain Eukaryota; kingdom Metazoa; phylum Arthropoda; class Insecta; order Lepidoptera; family Pieridae; genus Terias; species Terias hecabe. Next base: position 6,879,361 of record JADANM010006787.1, on the reverse strand, counting down.
CAATAATAATATTGCTTATGTGCAAGGGCGAAATAATTGTCATTCAAATGTAACATAAAACAATTTCTGTTGCCACGCCTAATCTTGTTTTGATGCTCTATTGCACTGTGTGTTATTTTCTTGAACTGATTTTTCCAGTCTATCGACTCTGAAGAGGACTTGATAGTCAAGCCCGTCTCCTTGGATAATGTAAACATAATACGTTCGCTGAGTGAATATCGAGGTAACAACATACGAACTATTGAACAAGCAGAACTTGCTATACTACTATCGCGAGTTCATTTCAAGGTATGTTAACAATCGCTACATTCTATCAAATTTATTAAATATTAAATAATGTAATTATCCATTTACTATTTATATGTATCATGTACTAGGCTCTGATCGATGCCCATGACCAAATTGGAAAAATTTGGTTAGAAAGAGGCTCAGGTGTAGATGAAAAAATAGTAAAAGAAGAAAAGTCTGCAGCAGAAGCATCAGATCCTAGTGAAGACCATAACGGAGACATGCCTGTAGAAACAGTGAAAGTAGTAGGCCTCAGAAAAGTGCCTGGTCAGCCGCTAGGATTAACTGTGAGTGTTACTGACATATTTTTATATTTTATTGTGACCAAGTGGAAAGTGCTTAGAAACTAAAATATTAATTAGGAAAATTTTGATTTTGACAATAATGATTACATATATTTTTATTGAGATGATTTATTATCAACTAAAAAAATTATAACAATTATAGGCAGAAAAAGCTCTTACAAGCCAACAATTATAAAAATAGGTTGTATTTTATATTTTATAACATAAAAGACTATAATGTAGTGAAACTATCCCAAAAAAGTCATTTTTAGTGTGCCAAAAAAAAGGCAGTTTTAATTTCTCCTAATATATTTATCGAAATCATTTACAGGTGACCACAGATGAACATGGTCAATTAATAGTGGCTAGAATATTAGCCGGTAGTGCTGCAGCAAAACAGGCGTTATTAAGTGTCGGAGATGTTTTGCTAGAAGTAGATGGAGTCCAGATAGATTCCGAAGATCAATTAAAGGAGGCGGTTTCTAAGCCCAATGATCGAGTGACATTGAAAGTGGGACCAAATCTTAAAGATAAAAATGCTCAATTAACTAATAAACTAAGTGTAAGTTGAAACCTTTATTTATTAAGCATTGCAATTACATAATCTGTTTGCTTAACATTTCTTATAAGACTGATGTCACGCTCCATTGCTCAATTTCACTTGTTGCTTCAACATAAGCCAATAAATATAAGTATTTATTTTATTATCTTTAAAAAAATATTCAATAATTGTTTTTTTTTAATAAATCAATTATTTTATATTTATTACTGGCTGTTACCCGCGACTCTGTCCGCGTAGACTTTCATATATACTTTGACCGGGGGTCACCTTCCCTCCGTTATAATCATTTTTTCCTAGATTTTTTCAAACAAAATGTTTTTTTCCGCTTTCTCCCATTCTACGGTACCTAAGCTACGTCCCTTCCAAATTTCAAGTGTTTATGTTTAGCCGTTTAGGCTGTGCATTGATGTCAGTCAGCCAGTCAGTCAGTTTCTCCTTTTATTATATATATAGATAACTTGATAAATTATTTTTTAAACATGGATGTGTGTAACCTATGTGTAAACCCACCTTGTTTAAATTCTTGATTTATTCAAAATTTATTATTTACTAAAATCAATTAGATATGTTATACCAAACATTTCTGCCTTTAACAAACAACAAGAGTTTTAACAAACTCACAAACTTATAACTTATAATAATACTAGTGTAGATTAATTGTAAATTTAATTTTCAGTGCTACGTTAGAGCTCTATTTGACTACAGCCCAGCTGAGGATACCCTTATTCCATGTAAAGAAATAGGATTAGAATTTAGAAAAGGAGATATTTTACAAGTAAGTGTACATTATAATATATAAAACTAGAGTCACATAGTGAAATTTGAAAATAAAATTTTAAAATATATATAATAAATTGCAAAACGGCCCTGTTTTGTTAAACGGCTAGCCGTAATGTAATACTGCTGACTATACAATCCGCCTGCGACATATACACCCCTGAACCTATCAAGTTTTACAATACCAGTTATATTGTTTATATACAGTGAAATAAATTTAAATTTGTTTTAGATATCAGACAGGAAAGATCCAAATTGGTGGCAGGCCAGTCATGTTGAGAAGCCTGACAAAGTGGGCTTGATTCCATCACCAGAGTTAGAAGAGAGGAGAAAAGCTTATGTACCTCCAGAAGCCGATTTTGTACACAAAATAAGCATATGTGGAGCTAGAGTAAGTTAGTTTAATTTACATCGAATTTCTATAAAGAAACATTCAAGTATTACGTAACGCAATTTCGGGGAAGGGAGGTAAAGTGCGTTATAGTTTATTCCAACGAAATGTCATATTACATTTTTTATTTTAATATTACAAAAATGTTATGTTACTTGTTATAACATTTTTTTTGTGTTTTTGGTATTACATGTTAGATTTCAATTATTTGATTTATTTTCATATGTTTTAAAATACAGACAAGCTTATGAAATGTTCTTATAGGATTACTTTTAAGAATTACAACTAACCCTTACTTATTCACATTAGCGTAACTAACTTGAATATATTTCAAAGAGGTTTTCAATTACTCTATAATCTATGGTAGATTATAGAGTACAAAGAGATTCTTTAGCCTATGTTTATATAGATGATGTATGTGTATTGTGTACAGATATCCCGCAAGAAGAAGAAGTTCGTGTACGAGTCGCGGTCGAGCGTGCAGCTGGAGGGCGCGGAGCTGGCGCTGTACGAGGAGGTGGCGCGCACGCCGCCCTTCCTGCGGCGCGTGCTCGCGCTCGTGGGCACGCGCGCCGTGGGCCGCCGCACGCTCAAGAACAGGATGATCGCCGACCACCCCGACCGCTTCGGCGCTGTCGTGCCACGTGAGTACTATGGAGTTTTACTGTGGACCAGGTCCGTTCTACCCCTGACTGAATACGGTAAGATGCATTGCAGTAGGTATTGAGAAATCTGAGAGAATCCATGGTTCTATTGATTGCTTATCTGACGGGGTATTGGAGATTGCTATTATATGCTTTAGGTACCTACTTAATAAGTAATAAGTACTACTAATATTCTCCCTTCATCTGTCGTGGTGTACAACTGTTTACGAGCGGTGAGGACCTTTTATAAGGTTGGTTCTATATAAAAAAATCGTAAGTACATAAATACTCGTCCAACCTGATAGGACATGGACACTGCGACCATTCTGAAGTATGACAATACTGTTAGTAATTTATTTGTCCTTATTAATGTGTATGTGAGCAGATACATCGCGGCCGCCACGCGCGCTAGAGCAGGACGGCGAGTCGTACTGGTTCGTGTCGCGCGAGCACATGGAGCGCGAGGCGCACGCGGGCCGCTTCCTCGAGTACGGCGAGCACAACAACCACCTCTACGGGACGCACCTCGACTCCATACGAGCCGTCATCAAGGAAGGTACCGTCTATTTTTATATGTATAAGTACCTATATATTTGCACGCAAAGTGAAGCTATTTCAAAGTAGACACTTTTGTCTACTTACATATATCGTCGCCGCAGTGCATCGCATCAAATTTCGTATGCATTTCGTAGATTTCCATTTTTTCACATTTATAGGGTAAATTTCTTGTAACAGCAACTTTTTTATGAGTTTGTTACCGTATAAACTGTCAACATTCAATTAGTAATTGATCACTGACTACTGATTATTTATCACAGGTTGCCAGTCCTTCACTAATATGGGCAATACTATCTGTAGACTTACTTGGCCAAATTTAATTCATAATTTATATAAAAGTCTTTTCATAATGTTTCAGGCAAAATGTGCATACTTGACTGTGCCCCGCAGTCGTTGAAACTGTTGCACAATAGCAGTGAATTCTTGCCATACGTGGTAATGATCGGCGCGCCCGGCATTGAACAACTACGCAATTTGACTTACGCCTCCAATAGAAATCTTACGGTAAACCTGCTTTTCATATTAAAAATTTCAAATTACATTTTTCTAGAATCTTTCAATAGTTATAGTTAGACTTAGTAATACTTATGGCGATGCATTTAGTGTTTTTTTACCGTTTAAAAGCTGCTTAAAAGTTTGTGTCCCCACATTTCAAATTATAATTAGCTAAGTATTCAGTTTCATTAGAATTTTCAAAGCATGTGCTAAAATCCATGTTAGGCATTTTCAGAGTTTAAGTCTATAGAATTTTGTCTTGGTATAGTGAAGATCTTTTATATGTAATATATACAAATTGGCCTGTTAAGTTTTAATCATAGTTTTCCAAATGTATTTTTGCCTGCTACGTCGTCAATATTTTGTATCTTTATTGCAACATTTATTATAAGTATAAAATAATATGTATTGACTTGGTTTTAAGTAACATAATTACAATTGTCATTCGAAAACTCAAACTTTGCCTGAAATGCTTGTATAAGTCAGAATAATTAATAAGGCAGACTGTTGGGTGGCATTAGTATGTATGACAGTGCGTCATCAGTAAATATAGTGGACGCATTTTTAACTGAGTCGTCGGGCAATAAATGTCACTGATAGCAGTAGATGTGCAGTTCTCACTGTAAGTGCGAGCGAGACAGATATAAAATTGATTTATGACCCGAAGCCTCAGTATATAATGTGTCGAATATAGTGGCATGTGTGTGTGTAGTTCGACCGGCAAAGCTCCATCCGCTACAGCTCGCGGCGCGCGCGCACGCTCGAGTCGCTCGCATCGCTTTATGAGGTAAATTTTATTTTTTTTACAAAAAAACTCTTATTAGTCTACTAAACTGCAGTATACACAGTATAAGCAGATTAGTGCAACTTGAAAGAAGTTTTATGTTTATTAAAAAAAGCCGTCACGCTCTTGTATGTAACGCTCGTTCGGTTAAAGTCGGCTCTCATCGACTAAGTAATCGAAAAATACATTCTCATGTTAGATCTTATTCTTTCAATATTCTTGTAAAGTTATTGTTCAAATTATAATATGCATGTATTTGCCTGTTGCATTAAAGTAATTCTTCCAATGTTTGTGCTGTCGTAATAGTGTTGTAGTAATTTTTTTTACAATTTAGACTTAATTTTTGATAATAAATATGCCTAAACTAGCTAAGTACCGTATTAATCTATACTTCCATACTAATATTATAAGTATAGAAGTATATGCGAAAGTAACTCTGTGTGTTTGTCTGTCTTTCCATCACGTTAGAACTACTGAACCGATTAGAACGAAAGTTTGTACCTACATAGGTGGTCTAAAACCTGAGAAAGAACATAGATTACTTTTTAACTAGAAAAAAGGGTTAGGGGAAGGTTCGCGAAGACAAGGGGGGTCAAAGTTTATATGAAAGTCCAAGCGGACGGAGTCGCGGGCAGCAGACTTCCTATTGAATAGTAACCATTACTAAAACTCTCTCAGGAAGAAGATTTGAAGCAAACGTTAGAAGAGAGCGCTCGCATACAGCGGCAATACGAGAAATACATAGACCTTGAGATCGTAAACTCGAACAACGACACCACGTACAACAAGATCATGGACGCTCTACATTCGCTGTCCACCGACCACCAGTGGGTTCCCGTCAGCTGGATTTATTAACACTCCTCATATTAGGGCATTTTCATAAGTGTGCTACTACAAAAACATACATATTCTTCACTAGGTTGTATGGTTTATAGTTTCATACATGTGCCAGTAAAGTTAAACTTTACCTAAAAATGGCTTGGAGGCCATTTTCACAAGCATGCTGCTACAATATCAAATAGATTCCTTCAAAAGTTATATGCTTTACGCATGTGCTTACAACCTATCATAAAATGGGTTGGCTTAAATTTTAACTTTCTAGATTCTGGGCGTAAGAAATCTTTATCAACCCTTGCTATGTATTTTTTAATAGTTAAAGCAAAACTTCGTAAATCTTTTGTAATAACAATGAATGCTTCAAATTTTTTTAAATAGAGGTAGTTATAATGTCTATAGAATCATCACAATTTTTCCAAAATTAAAAGCAAAAATATTTTTGGTACTGTTTGACACTTATGGTAATGCTTAACTCAATATGCGATTTTTTTATAATATGTGAGATTAAAATGTAATCCACGACCAGCTGACGCCTGCCTTTTGAGATTTATTATATCTCAACATGATAAATGTATTATTTTTAATCTATGTATATTTTTTGCCTTTTATTTTTCATTGCCAAGCTTAATTTTTTTTTTACTATGAAATTGGCAATTTTTTTTTATTTGGACATGTTGAACATGTATCTATAGTGCTAAATTTATTTCTAATGTAATAATAATAGATTTATAATTATTGTATTTTTACTGATTGATCTGGAAATGAGCATTATTTGAGGGGAGGTGATGTCTCATATTTATATTTTGATAATTCTATGTAATACGAATGCTATACTATGCAACATGAATTTACTTTTAAATCACAAAAAGCCTAGAAAGAAATGGAATAACTCTCTTAATATCTAATTAATTATAGGAATAATTGTTTACAATTCTATAACCCTAATTAATTAAGTCTGATGCCATAAATTATGTTAAATAATTGATCATTCCAGCACTATCTTTTTGCTAACACAAGGTTACCAATATCATCAAATAATCTTATTATCTCTATATTTTAATTAATAAAAAAATCGTTTCATCAGAAATAAAATTATATTATTCTTTTCGAATTATTCTTTATTGGTGTTCCGTGTCCCACCAATATAACAACATAGTTAATATAAGATTTTACAAAATATTTAAATAGTTGCACAAATTTACTTTTACTTTAACAACTGAGAAATATTATGTACTGGGTAATTCCAAAATTGTATGTACCACTAGTTTTTTTACTTCATGAAACCCACAACGACACGTTGCTCCTACTTTAATGAGTAATGTATGAACGATTATTCAGGGCCTATCTTTAGTCTATTAATGTAGTTTAAGCTGTGTAATAACTTAGAATTTTGCATTTATAAGTATGTAGTTTAGGATGCGTATTCTTTGTAGAGGATATTATAGACTAATTGAATCGTGTAGTATTAAAATTATGCTTACGAATTATGTAAGAATAAAGACATATACATCACAGTGCTATCACATACCGTTATTAATGTGGTGATCATTTGTAATGTTTAAGCTAGTTTAACAACATAGTTGATGTATTTAATAATTTTAACATAGGGCTGTCGCAATTTAAATAAATATATTTTGCTATTAAATATCATAGTTTGTAATTAGCTTCGAGTATAGCTTGTACTTCAGTAAGAATCTCACATTCCGTCCGTATTGTTTTGTTTTGTAGCTACAGATTTTATTGTATCGAAAAATCTTCAATATATTATACATAAGAAATCGCTTTTTATTTTATTTTACGCTTGAATCCACTTCTATTTCCTTCATCAAATCCTTTGGAAATCGCATTAAAAATGGGCTTTATTGCACAAAATTAGGATAGTTTTAACTTATTATACAGATGTTTAATGTCTTGCCAGTATTAATACCATTCTCAGTTACGCATTGCATTTGTAATTATTTGCATTGCATTGCATTGTTAATAGCTTTCAATTTTTACTATGCTGGGGCCCTTGCTAAAATAATATTTTGTATGTATATAAAGAGAGATGCAAGGTGAATAAGAGGAGTTGAAAAGGTTTAGTCATGTACCAATTTTAAACAGGTAATAAATGAAGGCTTAAATTTTTTTACTGTCTGTTCACATTTTATTTTCTGAAGGTATATACTTTACTAAGTACAGATATTACATTTTACAAATATGTCATATTTGAATATTTTTATATTATTAGCTATAGAATAATAAGCTATACAATTTCAAGCAAGGGATAATTTGAAAAATAAAACAAAAAAAATGTATGAATCATAGATTTGTCGGTCTTGACTGGTTCTTATGATGACGAGCGGATGCCTTGAAAATGTTCGGGTCGATATGATTGAGACCCGTTTCGTTGCTGGCGCATATTAAACTAACATCGCTGTCTTCCTTTTCCAAGAGATGAGGTGCAAGTAATAGGAAAAGTTGCTGAAAATACATTTTTTACCATTAATATTTAACTATACACGAGTATGTCATTAAAATAGTATTTTTGCAAATTGATTGCCCATAAAGTAAAGTTTTTACCTTAATAATTAATAATCACGCTGATTATGGATCTACAAACCTCAGCCCAAGGTATGGGGGGCAAATTAGCGAACGCAGCTTGCCACCCTGGCAGGCCGAGATGGACCAAAGCCATTCTAAAATAATGCGTAAAAGAGTCCGCCAGCCATCCCCAACCGCCATCCCTTGTGACTAACCACACCGACCATGCGCCTCCAGTGAGAATTAGGCATACCTGTATGAAGTTTTATGGCATTTTGGTTCATACGACTAAGATAAGTATTCCTTCTTTCATTATACATGGTTGAGGTCTTATGTCTTTATATCCGTATATAGGAAACGCAAATGAAAACTTTGTTTTTAATTATTTAAGTGCGCCTTATATAATATCGACATATCCTGATGTTATTTTTTATATTTACTTACCTTTCCTATATTGCGACAAGAATCTAGTTCAAAAACTTTACTCTTTGTATTAAGAATTGGACGAGGCGCCGATGTTTGTCTTGTAAGAGAAAAATCTAACAAGTCTTTTAAAGACGGCGATAAATACAATTCGTTTAAGGAGTTTATACAAATAGATCCAACTTGAAGTATTTCGTCAGCTGTAAGAATAAAAATACATGTAACCAAACATAAAACCTAGTACATTCCAGAAGTCGGTAGAAAAGATATTCATGTTAGTATTTTATTTAGTGACACGCCGGGTGAGGTTCCAAGCGAGAGTAAAATAAAATGAGGAACACCATTTAATTAATAGAACAAATAGTGCCAAATCCGCTTAATTATTCTTAGTGAATTAATATTAAATTTCAATATATCGTGTAGGTACTTATTGAATTTACAAAAAAATCTGCAAAATATGTTTAAATAATTTGTTAAAACTAGGACTCGAATAAAGTTTATTATTTATTCTGAGAGCAAGGTTTAAAGTTTTTTATACTCATTTCCATAATGTTAGTCCCCATAACTTTTGAACCCTCTACCCACGGCACGATAATTCTTCAAATATATAAACGAGACAACTAAGCTATTCAAATATTTATGCATTAGGTACTCCTAATAGACCAAGACTATATTGTAATAGATATTAAAACCATTAGAAATACTTTCCCGAATATTTATAATGCCAAGTAAGTTGAAAACCATCGGTAGACAAGTAGAAATTTCGTAGATCATCTGGCAGTATTGACGAATGTTTTTGTTCCCAATTAGAAATTGCTACACGATCACACGGCGGCCTGCGCTCGACAGCAACATTTGAGATACGTGGATCCGACTCTAATAGTAATAAAAAAATGTTTTGTAGTATTTTTTAAATAAATATACAAGATGTTGCGTTAAGATAGGAAGAGAGATTATCCTTATATCTATAAATTACATCTATCTATCCTACTATTACATCTATCTATCCTATATATTCGTAGCATTTAATATTTCATCAACATATAATATTCGAAGTAATCTGAAAAGTTTGTGTATTTGTTCGCGCAAACCTCAGGATCTACGACTTCGAATTGAAAAATGTCTGTGTTGGATTGTGTGTTGGAAATTAATTAACAAGATAATTACTCGATAACTACGAAACATTACACTGCTACCAACTCTAGCTAGATGGCTACCCAGATAAGTTAGGAGTTATCCAGATCGATAACGTACATAATATTTTAAATATACCTATTAAAGGTAGTATCTAATTCTTGCAGTTTACAGTTTACACCTAACAGCTGACAGTTAGTTGACAATCTTGACATATTATGACACTTGACTGCGAAGAATCCGTCAAATTTAATCTTTATATAATTTATCTTCAGATAACATTTATAAAAATAACCTCACTTTTAAACAAAACTCGATTAATTTATATTTTTCATGTATTTAAAGTCAGTATACCTTTAAACAACTTCGTTCGAAGAATAGTTTAATTTGTCATTTAATGCTAACCCTTAAAAATATTTTTAATTTCATTTCTTACTAATTAATATGTCTAGTGAAGTTAAACTAAATGCTGGCGTATGTGCGATAAAAGAGCAGTACATTATACATAGAACAGATAAAAATGATGCAAGCGAAAATATTGCCAAGAGAAAGTTGAAAGATGAAAACGTTGAATGTGAGATTAAAAAAGTCAGAAATGATGAAATTCCAGTTTCTAATAAGTCAAAGAACAGAGGTCAAAACAAAGCTAGACCAAAAACTTATCAAGACGATAAGCAAAATAAACCATGCCCAAGTATTGTAGATGTGTTATCAAAAGATGAATTGAAACCTTGTCAATATAATAATTGTAAATATATACATAATTATCATGATTATTTGAAAATAAAAAAAGACGACATAGGTAATGAATGTCATGTGTTTAACATCCGAGGGAGATGTTCTAGAGGCATTTCTTGTCGCTTTGGTTCTAAACATTTAACAGAAGATGGTTATAACATAATTGACAACAAGAAATCAGAATTATGGAAAGAGGATATTAAAAATACTATGAAATCATCACTTCAAATATCATTACAAAAAAGGCAGTATGATTTTTCTGTAGCAGAAAAATTAGTTAAAGAGCTGGACCATACACGTAAAGCTAAGAAATTAGAGTCTGATAATGCAATCTTTGTTGAAACCACTGAAAAAGAAAACAAACAAAGTGGTGCTGTTACTGATGAAGATTTAATAAAAGTACTGCCTAGAGAAGTAAAGCAAATCAACTGGAAAGATAAATTGTATTTGAGCCCCCTCACAACAGTTGGTAACCTTCCGTTTAGAAGAATTTGTAAATCTTATGGTGCCGATATAACTTGTGGGGAAATGGCACTTTGTGAGTCTTTGCTAAAAGGCACGAAACAAGAGTGGGCTCTAGTTAAAAGACATGAAACTGAAGACTTATTTGGTGCTCAAATCTGTGGTAACAATCCCTTTGCAATAACAAAAGTAGCTCAACTTCTTCAAGAAAATACTGAATTGGACTTTATTGACTTGAATATGGGATGTCCCATAGATTTAATTTATAAAAAAGGTGGAGGTAGTGGAATGATGCATAGGCTACCATCCTTAGAAACATCTGTTAGAGGAGCTTCGAGTATCTTGAGTATTCCATTTACAGTTAAATTGAGGACTGGTGTGTATCAAGATAAAAAAATTGCACATAATATTATTCCAAAACTAACGCAATGGGGTGCTTCTCTTATAACTCTCCATGGTAGGTCTAGAGAGGCACGTTATACCAAAATGGCAGATTGGGAGTACATTGAAATGTGTGCTCAGGCAGCGGCACCAATCCCAGTTTATGGTAATGGTGATATTTTATCATATAGTGATTATGTAAATAGACGAACACTGGCACCATCTGTCCAAGGTGTTATGATTGGTAGAGGAGCTCTTATTAAACCTTGGATTTTTACAGAAATCAAAGAGCAGAGACTTTGGGATATAAGCAGTACAGAAAGATTTGATATATTAAAAAAGTTCACAAATTATGGTTTAGAACATTGGGGTTCAGATACACAAGGTGTTGAAAATACAAGACGGTTTTTATTAGAATGGCTATCATTCTTGTATCGTTA
>JADANM010006787.1:6847547-6867540 GCA_026213755.1 Eurema hecabe | reverse complement strand
AATCTATAAATGAACAAATTAGGTATATTTAAATTCAGTATCAAAACTTCTTTCATTCTAAAATGACACCTTTACAAATGGAATGAAGTAGTTATTTTACAAATATCTTACTCAAAGGTTTTTTGTTCATAAACAGACCAGAATCACAACAGTTTAACGTCTTCGGCGGCGCCGGGAATCTCCATTGTACCCGTTCTCTGGAAAGAGAAAGAAAACAATATTAAAAATATAATTATGAATATTAATTCATTTTCTTCATTATAAAGAATAGAAACACAGCATAATGTATAGAAAATGTGTAAGATATTTACAATGTTAAAATTTTAATTTTTGAAAAATGGTTAGAGGTGAGACTGCATTGGTTTGAATAAAACAAACCTCAATCGCATTCACCGACGCTGGCGGTTGCCCTGGCGGTCATTTTGGTATCCCATGGAGCCATTAGACATCGCGCCATTACTTTGGTCCAATCCCTCTCCATACGGTCGCCCTGGACCATAATTTTGTTGTCCATAATATTCCATACCAGCATAATTTTGATTATACCCATAATCACCATTTTCTTGTTGATTTCTTTTACTTTTAGGCCCATACGAACCAAAAGCGGTAAAGTTAGCACCCTGTGGACCAACGAAGTCACCATTCTGCGGCAGCATGCGCGGCAATAGGCTCCCATGGGATACATCTTGACTGCCAGAGTCGAAGCCGCCCGGCATCTGAGCGAGCCCGCCCGAGCCGAGGCCTCCGCTCGAGTGCTCCGAGCTAAGGTCGTCGCGCTCGTGGTCCCGTCCTCTTCCGCGCCTCCGCCGGTCTCGACCACCGCGCGACCGACCGCCGTTGTCATCGGAGCCCAAGCCTCCGCTAGAGCCTAGGCCCTCGTCGTAGCCCCCGCCGGAGCCCAGGCCCCCGCCAGAGCCCAGGCCACCGCCGGAGCCCAGGCCACCGCCGGAGCCCAGGCCCCCGCCAGAGCCCAGGCCCCCGCCGGAGCCCAGGCCCCCGCCAGAGCCCAGGCCTGAGCCGGAACCGAGGCCTCCACCGGAACTGTGGCCACTGCCGTAGCCAAGGCTCTCACCTGAGCCCTGACCACCGCCTAGGCCTCCAGAGCCTAGGCCGCCGCCACCACCGCCGTAATGGCTCGAGCTCTCAAGCCCACCAGAACGTCCTCTTTTTCTGGAATCTGAATCTGCGCCACATTGTCCCAAACCAATTTGCCCATAATTTTGATTTTGTGTACTAGGAGCGGGTGGTGGAGGAGGTGGGGGTGGAGCACCCCAGGAAGAATTAAGCATGGGATTTTGGGGGAAACCAGGAGCCATCATCATGCCATATTGATCAGGAAAATATGAAGGCATAATAAAGCCTTGACCATTCATCGGGGGCATAGAGGGCATACACATATTCATTTGAGGATTTATTGTCATTAGGGGTGGGATAACATTTGTTGGCTGTTGGAAGTTATTTGTCATATTATTTGCATTATTTTCATTGTTTTTATTTGCTGGTTCATTTCGAGGAGGGGGTGGTGTGGAATCATTTTTGTTAGACTTTAACATAGAAGGTGGAAGTTGAGGGCCTATCGGTGTGGGCAAAAGTGGTTTCGGGGTGGGCAATAAGCCTTGCGACGGTGTCTGATTCACAGTTGGAGCGTCCTTTTTAGGGCTGCACTTGCCTGATCGAGAGCGGCTTCGAGAGCGGGAGCGGGAGCGTGAATGGCTTCGCGACGACTTGGAGGAGCGGCTTCTGGATCGAGATGAAGAGCTGTGTCTGCGGCGCCGGCGGTCTCTTGAGCGAGAGCGCGACCTGGTGCGGCGGCGGCGGTCGCGCGAGCGCGATCGTGAACGAGAGCGACGGCCTCTGCGGTACCGCCCTCCACGCCCTCGGTGACCTGAAATTTAATATTACAATAGATATATAGATACTTCATAATTCTTTACAGATAATTATTGGACACTTAGCAAGCAGTTATTTTATATATATCGTATATTATCACTTATGTATAAGTATAAGTGATATTATAGGAAGTTGTATTTAAAATCCGAGTATCATATTCGTAGATCGACTTACGTCTTCCACCACCGCTACCACGCTCTGATAGTTCTTGCAACTTCGGATTAACAACTTGTTTCGCTTCTTTCAAGACAGCAACAAGATCGCCGGCTTTTGCAGCATTTGAAGGTGTAAAGAAAGTGTATGCTGTTCCTGTCTTGTTGGTCCGACCAGTTCTTCCAATGCGATGGACATAGTCTTCTGAATTACTTGGGTAGTCAAAGTTAATAACAAATTTCACATCATCGACATCTGAAAAAAAATAAAAATTTTCATTGTCTTATCTGTTTATTATGAACTAGCGGGCTGCTGCCCGCGACTCCGACCGCGTGGACTTTCATATAAACTTTGTCCCCCCCTTCCCCATGTATAGCCCTTTTTTCCAGTTAAAAAGTTTTTATATCAAGCTTTAACCATCTGTATACCAAATTTCATTATGGTTCAGTAGTTTGGCCGAGTCCGATGTCCTTCCCCAGGCTTTAGACTATCTTTGCACCAAATTTCGTTCTAATCTGTTCAATAGTTTTGGCGTGATGGAAAAACAGACAGACAGAGTTACTTTCGCATTTATAATATTATAGTATGGATTTTACCGAAAATGGCAATATCTTAATAAATTTATCTAATTTTGGTTCATAGATATCCTTACTAGTCTTGTTCTCATCAGGGATACAAACATCCATTATAAATAGCAATATATACATACCTAAACCTCTAGCTGCCACATCAGTAGCTACTAAAATAGGAGCTTTTCCACTTCGAAAGTCTGAAATATTAAAATGAAATAAGTATAAAATAATATTCTACAAAATGTGTTCATATCTTTTTGTAAATAGAACCATATTCAATCCTGCTTTTTGAGACCGCCCTGTTAAGATTTTTGCAACATATACTTTACCTCTTTATTATATTTCTTATTATTTACAGTACATACACCAATAAAACTGTAAATTGCTGCTAGTCATACTTTTTTTGTTACACACAATAACAAGTTTTGGAATTAAACACATCATCCTCATAATTTATAATGAATTAAATATTCAGCCTATAAGAGCTTTTCCTAGTCTAGTCATTTTGCTTCAATTTCATCATTTGCTCATAATATGCTCATGAATTCCTTTTGAGAATAAAACTACATTACAATATACTTCTGGGTAGGTATATATCAAACATGATAATAGGATATTAAATGATCAATGATTCTTGCCTGGAAGCTCATACATCAAGTGTGTCAGTTTCAATGTTATCTCAATGAACTTACTAATTAAAAAGAATCCATTAGATACGAAAGGGAGCAAAATAACTAAAAGGGAAGTGGCCATCCGAAAGCGCTTGAAGCGCAAATGGACGGGAACGGCGAGGGGGCGGCGCGCGGCGAAGCGTCGGGCCGCGAGCGTTAGAGCTAGCGCCGCTAGCCAGGCCGCCGCACCTCGCCGCTAGCGAGAAGCGGCTCAGAGCAGCCGCGTGGCAAGGCTCAGTGCTTTGGGCTTAGCCCCGGCAACGAGGGACGGACGCGGCGCCCTTCGCCCGCGAGCCGCCGCCTCCGCCGCCCTGCCGCAGCCCGCCACAGCCTGCACATGCAGACATTCTCTCAGACACTGTTCTAGCACCGGTCTATGCACTCCTGCCACACTTAACCCTCATCTGACTGACCCGACACCGCTTCTCAATTAATTTTCAATGTATACTTCTGACTCGAATTATTTAATTCAACTAATTTACATTGTTTTCATGAGTAGCAATAATATAATTTATGTAAAATAAATAAATAAAAGATTCGAACTTGCTTTTTACCAGTTTCAAGCTTACCTTGTAACACCCAATCTCTTTCATTTTGAGATTTATCTCCATGGATGCAAACAGCAGGCCATCTGTAAAATACAGCATTTTTAAATAAGTTATAGTACCTACAACTTTTTTTTTTAATATTTAATTTAAATATTATATGCTTTAATTTTATTCAAGAACATTTTTAATCCATTACATAAAGTTAATCAGCAAATTATGACTTATTTGTTAACTTGAAAAGCTTTAAATCACTTACCCATCCCTTTTCATTTTTCTTGTAATATCATCAACTCTGCGTTTTGTTTCTATAAAAATAATTGTTTTATTTTCTTTCTCTGCCATTATTTCTTTCAAGAGTGTACTTAACTTTGTTTCCTTTTCATATTCCATACAAACATCAATGATTTGTAAAATATTATGGTTTGCAGCCAATTGCAGTGAACCAACATTTATTTGAAGGTAATCTTTCAAAAATTCTGATGCCAAGCTCTGTACTTCCCTAGGCCATGTAGCAGACCACATAAGGGTTTGTCGATCAGGTCTTATCTGTTCAATAATTTTTCTGATTTGTGGTTCAAATCCCATGTCTAACATTCTGTCAGCCTCATCTAACACCAGATAAGTACATCTTTTTAAATTTGTTCGACCGCTTTCCAAGAAGTCTAACAAACGACCTGGCGTGGCTATTACTATTTCCACACCAGCATCTAAATCTCTGGCTTGAGGACCTTTAGGTGCACCTCCAAATAAGCATGTGTTGTGTATTTTTGATGTATTTGCAAACTTATCACAAACTTCTTGAATTTGTTGGGCTAATTCTCTAGTGGGTGCTAGCACTAATGCTATTGGCCCATCACCCCTACTAGACTTAGGTTGATTATTAATATGTACTATTGCAGGTAAAATATATGATAATGTTTTTCCAGATCCTGTTGAAGCTATTCCTACCATGTCATATCCACTTAAAGCAATCGGCCAACCTTGTGCCTGAATTGGAGTGGGCTTAGAAAAGCCCATTTTATCAATTTCATCCATGACATAGTCTGGAAAACCAGCCTCATCAAATGTCAATGTAGGTTTAGGAATATTTTTGCCTTTAAGAGTAATTTCGTTAGCACTACGCCATGACTCCACTTCAGAATCAGATCTATTCTCTACATCCTGATGAGGAACATAAAAATCTTTTTTAAATGGCTTCAATCTACTTAAATCCCATTTAGGCTTTCGAAGGTTCGCACCGGGATTATTTCTGCGGCCTCCACTGCCACCATATCCCCCTCCCCCTCCCCCTCCACCTGAACCCAATCCATATCGAGGACTACGGCTACGGCTTCTGCTCCTACTCCGACTGCGGCTACGACGACGATCACGACTACGATCTCTAAAAGTTTAAAATTGTTGTTCAGTAAATCAAGAAGACCAATGTTACTGGTATAACTAATATTACTAATTATAAATTACATACCTGCCCCGACCCATAGCTTCAATAAAAGGCTAGTACGTTGCTAAATAGGCGAAGCACATAGACTTTATTTCTATCGTTACACTTTAAAACACGTATTGATCACTTATTTCAACGAAAAAACAGCACTCTTTAACTGTAAACCAAGACGCCGCATGTACGATATAAAATGGCGACGAAAAACGAAACCTCAACCCAGAGAAAACTAATTGTTAATCTATGGCCTACCTTATCTATAGTGACATAGACTATTAAAATATTTAAATAATGAATATTCTTATCATATAACTCGTAAACTCAGTAAAGATTTTAGAGCAAATCACATGATAATTGAAGTAAATAATTAGTATTATACTAGATATTTTTAATAAACAAATGTTTTTCGGCGAGTGGCGACAACGCCGACATATGTAGAACATTCGTGAATGTGTAATTTGATATTTCTCTACAAGCTTTCAAAAGCAATCGTAATGAAAAGTAACAGAAGGCGAATACAAATTGGGACTCATATTAACATTAAAAAAAACATAATTACATCTTTATCGATATGCTCGAGCTTACGTCTTTATAACGGCTTTCTGTGGGTTCGTTAACAATATAAGGCTGTATTTCAGGAAAATTGTATAAGTATTTTATATTTGAAAGTGTCGCAAAAAGGAATATGTACATTTTAGAGAGATTTATTTCATATTAAATAATAGATACCTCGCATTTGTAATAATAAGCATGAATATTCCTTCTAAGGACTAAATTAAATCTACATCTTTACATCTATGTAAAGATGTAGATTTGCCTCATACATTAGTTTGGCTTATTGATTTGATTACAGTAAAATATAAATAATAGTTATTTAGTTAGTGTAACTAGCTTTACATGATATACGATATGAAGAAACTATTTGTTTACATTTTAATATATAAAACGTATTTTTGTACATAATATAATGTGTATCCAAATTTTAAATGTTACTTTAAAGTTAAAACCGTGTAATTTATAATTGAACGTTACTTACCTATAATGAAACGTGTAAAATCGGAATCCATTTTCTGTTGTTGTGACATTTTGGATTTTGCTCTATTTCAAGTTTTTAGCATTGCTGAATAGTGAAATATTTGTGTATTTTGTAAAAAGAATGGACAATGGAATGACTAAATTACAATTTTCAATATCGTAAACATAGTATAATATATAATTAAGTGATGATTCGGAATACGTACAAGTTATGAAAGCAATGTGATTTACGCCTTTAGAATATATACAATGGGTTGAAAAAGCAATTATTACGAGCGGCATTTACTCTTTACTATTTCTACATGTTATTTGACAAATAATATTTTTCACATATATAGTATAATATCAATAATTTATTAAAATGGAATTAGAAGTATCGCCCGTGGAAAGTATGGATATGGAGTACTCCGACAATTCTGAAAATAAGTACCTGTCGTCCAACACAAATGAACAATATACAGTTATTCGCATTCCACAGGACAGTGAAAAATCTAGTAAACATTCATCTAAAAAGCAATCTAAACGAAGGAAAAAAAGTTCAAATCACTCTAGGCCTTTACCCAGGATTATAGTCAAACCCTTACCACCACCTCCACCATCTGAAAATAGAGAATGGACTGCTGCAAGTACATGTACCGAAACTCCTTCTACATCAAGTAAACCATCAACTATGAGGGAAGTACTAGCCAGTATACCAGGTTTCTGTCTAAAGCCAAGAAAGAGAAGTGGTAAAAAATTATCTACTGCTGCACAGTTACAACAGACAAGAGAAGGGTGTATTGATTTAGAAACACCAGATTCTATTCTGGTTAATACAAATATTAGAGCATTACTGAACAAGCACACATTTTCACTATTACCACCCTTATATCAGTGTAAACTTGGACAATTACTTCCTAGCGTTGATAGGATTAGTTCATCTGGAAGATTAAGTTCATCTAGTCTTAATAATGAATTTTTTGCTCGTGCTTGTTTAGAATGGCAGGAAAGTCTATCTGGGGGTGAATTTACTCCAGAGAATCAACAAAAAATGAAGACAGAAGCAGAAAAAGAAAAGAGTAAAATTGATCCATGGAAGCTTAAGCATTTTGAACCTTTTTGGGGTGAAAAGTCACACAAAGAAAAGTCTTCAGTTAGTGTGAATTCAGATAGACCATCATTAAAAACTACTATTAAACTGAGACCCACCGCATCAATAACAAGTAGCAGTACTGTTTCAAAAGTGAAGAAAAGTAAATCATCCAGCAATAGTAAAAGAATGCGTTCAGGGGGAGCTGTAACTCGATCATCCTCAAAAGTAGAAGAAAATGAAGATTGTAGCACTCCTAGTAATAAAACTGTTGCCCCTATCCCTGATCTATTGCCAATAAAGAATTCTAAAGGTCACAATCAGGGCTATGTTGAGTTTCCAATTGATTTTAGTTTTTCAGACTCATCAGGAGCTAGAGCTGATAATGATATATCAACTACTCCTGTTGATCCACTCTTGCTACCAGATGAGAGTGGTAATGAAACTAAACAGGATCTAGATATGACAGTTGTCAAAATTGAAGAATCTAGTACATCTAAAGATGATGAGGAAGACAAATGTACAGACTCAGACACGAATTTCGCAGAGTGCAATAAGAGAATGAGCAGTGATGATGAAGAATATAGATTCACAAAACGGTTAAGATATGATGATGATGATGATAAATGTGCATTCAAAGACTTTGAAGAAACCAAATGCACAGATGCTGAAATTGAAGTACTAGAAACATCTAAAAGATTAGGCAGTGATTGTGAAAAATATTCATTTTCAAAGAGATTAAAATTTGAAAATGGTGAGACGATTAATGAGACATCTTTTCTTAATGCAAAAAATACATCACAATACATAACTGGTCCTGGGTCTGATGGAGAGGCAAATGATATAGACCATTTGTATCAAACTAATGATACAGAGTACGCAGAGCATGATACAGGTGATACAAACAGTGAAGACAGTAAAGCTACCACATCTGCATATGAGTATGATGAGCAGAGTGTTTCTTCTATGTCAAGTTTGAAAATAGAAGCCCATCTTAATAATGTATCATTAGTTAATGAATTAAATAACACAGAAAGAATTGACTATGAAGATAAACATGAAAAAGAAAATCTAAACCAAAGCACTGAAAAAGAAGATGTAAAACAGACAGATGAAATCAATGAAAATAAATTTGTCCAGGAAATTCACGACAATAGCACGAACATATATGTATCCAATAATTCAAATATTAATTCTCCTCTAGAAAGTAGAGATGAAGTCAATGATGATTATGATAATACTGAAATATTGAAGGATTCTGATAATAAATGTTCAGGTCAGAGTGTAATAAGTCATGAAAATAATGAAATTGACAAAGATAAATCTCCGGAAAAATGTAAAGACATGCAAAATGTTCCCAACTATTATGATGAACATTTTAAGGATGCTGAATCATTTATTTTAGAAACTGGAGGCTTACCAATCATAACCTCCCGTAAGTTCTATTATCATTTGTTTCATATAAAATCATGTTACATTTTGCCAATTCAAACCGTATGTTATTTTGTCTGTGTATTTTTATAATAAAATTAATTAATGTTTTTAGAAAGTGAAGATGTGAAGTATACGTCCCAGCCAAATTTTTTGGAATTGACCTCTTATATGAGTGAAACAAGTAAGTTTTGTTCAGATGACGATTGCAGATTCCAAATATATGTAGGTAGTTGTTAAAAAATAATTTTTAAATTGACAATTAATGTCAATTTTTAAAATATTAACATTCCATTGGAAACTTATAAGCAGAAGAGTTGTATTTAATATATCTTGTGCATTTCAGATGTTACAGCAATAGTTACAATGCCAATGACACCAACAACTTCTTTGCCAATGATGGAGGTAACTAATACATCTGTAAGTTGATATTTCTGACTAACTACTTATTTTTTAGCTATCCCTTTTAGCAATACATAATTAAATAAGTATTTGTTTACTCATACTAGTTTTTTTTTGTATAAAAATGTTATAAAAACTGTCCATTAAAATTTATAGATAGTATCATATCCTGACGACCCACAAGATCAAGTTAAACCGAAAAGCTCTGCCATTGTGTGGAAAACTGAAAATGAATGGGTAAATAACGAAAACATTATAACTCTACATAATTTTTCCAATATGAATACTGAGACCTCAAAGTATGTCAGTGAAGACTCAAAAACAAGCATTGAAGATGTAAATATGAATGATGAAAATTGTATGTTTAAAGAAGAGAGAGATGCAAACTTTAATATGGAGTCATCAAATTCATCAGAAAGCTGTCAATCTATGAAGGACACTACTATAAAGCAAGAAACAGAAGCCGCACCAAGCTTAGTATCAAGTACAACAGTGGCTAACCCTTCTATAAATTCAACAGCTCCGCACACAGTGAGATCATCTGGAAAAAAATCTAAATTAGGAAAGGAATCCAACAGGTAATATATACTTCAAAGATTTAACTTAATTTTATTTTTATTTTTACTGAAAAGATTTGTTAAATGATCATTACTACTATCTATTTATTAAAGGAGCCGGAGTTCTAACAAAGTACCTCCTGGGGCTGTTAACTTAGAACGCAGTTACCAGATCTGTCAAGCAGTCATTCAGAACAGCCCAAATCGTGATGCATTGCGCAGTCAACTGCGGCCGCCTCCCGCACTGCTCACGCGTCCCAACCGCCAGCCGCGCCCCCCTCCCCCTGTGCTTGTTCGACAAGTTACCAGCGCCGTGTTACAGCATAATGAGGTAATCATTGTTACAAGATAATGTATAATACTAAATTATAGTAATGTTCACATTTATTTAAATTTTAATAGATGCCTTGAATATTCATTATGTAAGAAAAAACATAATATGCATTATAAATCTATTTGTATTTTATTTTCAGATAAATGAAAATCGTCCAAATAATATGGGACAATATATACTGGTACAACGAACGCCCAATGTGGCGCCGCGAGCGTCAAGTGCTCCGCCCACCAATCAAAATATCAATATTGTGAGTATTGTTGTTGTCTGTGTTTTTATTGCTGATTTAAAATGTTGAATACTAATAGTATTACTGCTGTATTTCAGTGAAGCAGTGCTAATTTAATAGATTTATTTGAAGAATATTTGTGATTAAATATAAATCTTCAAATGTTTTTTTAGAATGTTGCAAGGTGTAGAAGTGTAGGAGCAGAAGACTCGTGCGTTTGCAATTTGCGTGCAATGATCCTGTGCAAAAAGTGCGGCGCATTCTGTCATGACGACTGCATTGGTTCAGCTGAGCTGTGCCTCACCTGCCTCATACGCTGACACCAAGTGCTCCCACAACCTTGCCATATACAAGCAATAGACTGATTCTTGTTTCCCTGTGTGTTTAGTGCATAGTGTTACATTCAATAGTAGTGTAGTTATGGTGTGAAATAAGCCAAGTGGTGTGTGTTGTACGAACACAGTTGTACGAAAGGTGGTGCTAATGACTTGAACATAAACATGGAATGTAGCATTTGGATGGAGACTGTCTGTGAGACATTTAGTTTATACTTGACAATTGTATTATATAAAATTATCACACATTAATATTATAAGTTACTCTCTAACAGCAGAAATGTGGGATGCCAAGGTGCAGTTATAAATGTGAGAGATATATTTATATATTGTATATTTCAAATTATCTGTACCTATTATAAGCAATAGCTAGCTTGAGGATATGTACTCCAATTTGTTTCAAGTTTCATATGAATATATGATAGTAATAAAATTGTACTGGAAATATTTATAAATGTGCACAAATGTTTCAAGGAATGTGTTATAATAATATTAATTTAATTGTATTTTTCAAAACAATCAAATAGATAGTGATGGTTGACAATGAAAGATTATGCACCTTGTCCTAAATATATTTAAGATTGATAATTGAATTACTCTAGCATAAGTCAGTTTATTTGCCATTTCCTTATAATTTTAAGCATCACAAGTACTAATTTTTACATTTTCTCTAAGCTATGATGTAATAGAACTGGACTGCTAAGTGAAGTCTAAATTTATATGATTACTTCATACTGAAAAAATTTCTGATATTGTTTAAGTGTATGTACAGATATTTATTGTCTTGAGAAGGCTGATGAATGTAGCATCGGATGTAGGTATAAGTATTAGTGTAGAATTAAAACATTTGGGGCGAGATTCTATAATTTTACAAAAACTAATAACGCTATAAGATGTATACAATTACATTGTATGATAGTTTTTTACACATTATTATTTTTTCTGATACATTTGAAAAATTGCTCATTGTGGTTATATAACCAATTGTCACTTATTTTTAATATTAAAATATTTTTATTAAACATTCTATAGATATAATAATTCTTCTAATTTGTAAACCAACTGTGAAAATAAGAAATATAGGTTTAGTAACCGTCAATTACCTTTAGCGGTGAACGAAACCTGCGCAGAAGTCAAAAATTAGGTATCGAGGTAGCGGCGCGCGGGGCGCGTGATCGTCATGTGCGCGAGCGTTGATTGGATGTCCCAGTCGTGTTGTCTTTCTCGCACTAACGAGCCCGATTCTACCGATGCGCAGCTATTCTCATCAATCGCTAAACATTTTTGACGGTTACTATAATTAAAAACAGCATCATTATGTCCATTGCATGATAATAGACTGAACCCTACATTAATTTTTATACTTCATGTGCAGCTTTGATACTTGATGCAAATGTGTTAACAGTTAATGAAAACGAAATTAGGAGATATTTGGCAATATAATAAAAATAACATTTATGCTACAAAATAACTTGTATATGTTCCACTCATTCTTAAATTTGTTGCTGTGCATTGAATTAAACTTATTGAAAATACTTAAAGCTTTATAACAGTTTTACCTATGGTTTATTACATATATTCGTTTTTATTGTATGATGATTGCAAACTAAAAGTTCACTATGTATAGTATTAAATTAAATGATCATTTCTTCAGTATTATTAGCTGTTCATGAATACCAATTCATGCAATTTAGGTTTCAAATTTGCATACACGCAGTTTTGCATTTTATATTGATATATCTAAAGTGCCATTTTTTATACAATTAAAATACAATGAACCTTGGGGTTTTACATAACACTTATACACCTATTTATACTATAGGCTAAGCACATTAAAAAGGGTTAATTTGACATTCTTTTACTCAAAAATTCTTTATTAATACTGCAGTGTTACTGTTTACATTATGTATTACACTTTTAAGTTATGAATGGTCATAGTTTTACTTTATGGTATGTTATTTTTTGTAGATCCTAATAATAGTTTGTGCTGCAAGACATTGTTGACTATTCGTAAAAACATTTCATTGGCCATAACATATTAAAAAGAAAAGCTTCTTAATGGTACAGTTTTAACATTATTGCATCACAGGCTGTATGGGCTCAGACCCCTGCCCTAAAAGTTAACTAAATAGGGAAAAATATTGCATCACAAAAAATAATAAAATAGGTATCTCCTTTTTAAATAATACCTTAATTTAAAAATAACAAATACGCTTTGGTTTCATCTAAAATGGCTTCCCTTATGTATCTTTAATAGGCCTTGTTTCGTGCGAAACATTTTGTTTACATTATTTGCGTAAGGTAGAAACTGTATTTTTTTTTATACCTTATAGTTGTTGACCTATGTCAGTCTTGGTATATGTACTGTGTATATTTGATATATATTATGTTTGGATTGACAAAATTGAACAAGCCTTTAAAATATCATTCTTAGTTTTTTTTTTATATAGCTTATCTTCATAAATATAACATTGTGGAATATGTTAGCTAAAGCCAATAGATATATAGGTGCTGCATGAAACAAAAGTATCTAACATTATTAACAACTTGCAGATTGTGATTCTTAGTAATAACCACATTCCTTTTACATACAAGATAAGGAATTTATCAGAATTGTAGCATTTTTATTTCTTAGAAAATTCTTCTATTTGTACTAAAGCAATACAATTTTATTTAAATTTTCACATAATATGTACAAAATTCGCAATTGTTATTTATTGGTATAAGTTAATTTAAGCACATGGACACTTTCTCTGATTAAAATTATGTTCTTTAGAAGAAATGGGTTTTATTTTTACCTTTTTATTGTACCGTAATAATAATTGATATTACTGATTAGCATAATATTTTAAAGAGAATAATATATTAGATTACTTTTACCTAACTTGACCCTCAATTCAGTATACATATATTCTGTAGTTCATATTCCATAAGGTTTTAAAGTTGTTGAACATGTAGGTACAAGAGTAGGCGACTGAATTTACTAAATCTGATTACGTAGTTTCAATGATATTACATTTAATTTTTACTTTAATATAATATCATTGTGTACTATGTAGAACTAAATTTAGGATCCTGAGTTAGGAACTTAAGAGAGCAATATTTGTTCTTTACCGACTTCAAAAAAGGAGGTGGTTCTCAATTCGTCTGTATGTATATTTTTTATGTATGTTCACCGATAACTTCGTCGTTTATGAACCGATTTTGATGTTTCTTTTTTTGTTGGAAAGAAGATGTCTCCGAGGTGGTCCCATTTTAAGGAAGTCAGGATCTGATGATGAGAAACCAGAGAAATCGAGCGGAACTTTCAAAAATTGTATGGGCGACTAGTGCGTTTATAAGTTTTTCAATAAGTATCTTATGTAAACACTTTAATTTTAAAAGTTTGGAGTAGGTCTGATGATGGAGCCAAGGTACAGTCGAGGGAAATCCTCAACGATTTACAGTAGCTACCTTGTATTTGGGCTTGATTATTTTGTATTGATAAGGACTTTACATCTAGATGGGTTGTGACTACCATAAGGGGTCTGATGCTGAGGACGTGGGATAGCATAAAGAACTCCTCAACGGTATACAGTAGCTACCTTGTGTTTGGATTTAATACATTTGTTTCGAGGAATGCTTTGCACCCGTATGAGTTATAATGAAGGTTTGCAGTAAATCTGATGATGGAGACCAGAGACAGTTAAGGGAATTCCTCAACAAATTACAGCATTTACCAAAGGACAACCACTTTCCGACTCAAGTAACCCGCGTTTCTTCATCCGAGAAGCATCATTGATCGATCCACCATTTAAAATTGTAAAATATAATTTTTAACAAAAAATAAACCGACTTCAAACTAAAAAGCAAAAAATAAATTTGCTTCCCATAAAGTAATACGCATTTTCATTTAGTGTATAGAAAAGATTTAATAGTTATTTTATAATTTAGAAGTCGGTGCCAAGTTAAACAATAAGTGTTTGTTTGGTTAAATCGATATTGATAGATTGTTGTAGCATTTACTTGGTACCGACTTCTAAATTATAAAATAACTAGTATTAAATCATTTCTATTACTCTATATACTAAATAAAAATGCGTATTACTTCGTGGGAAGTAAATTTATTTTTTGTTTTTTAGTTTGAAGTCGGTTTATTTTTTTGTTTTTAATTATTTCCGCATATTTCCGTCCGTATTTTTTAGCTGGATTGGAATATAGAAACATGGGAAATGGGAAAAATTTAAACCATTATTTTATTTTTTATATGAGCAACACAGAAGAGTAATTGATTGTCAAATAGATATTTTGATTTTGACGCTGAACTGTCAGATATCTTTACGATATTAACCAATGAAAATCCATTTCGCCAAGAATAGAATAGAACCAATGAAAATAAATATTAGTTGTGTAATACAGTTAGACCGACCAATAATTTTTAAGGTTAGGATTAAAAGTTTCTAGAACGTAAAAGAGCATAAAGGCGTTGACACTAAACGTCAGATTGAAGCCTGACATTTTCGAATAATTATTGCTCAGCGCACTGTAGCGGAAGGTTGTTATGGAAAGTAGTGCGTAGCGTATATATTTACGCACTAGTCCGCTGAAATACATAATTAGTTTTATATTTAAAATGAAATTGTAACTTTATTATGTAGAAACCCTACCTGTTACATTTTTGTGGCCCGAAAATGTCGACAGTGCTTTTGGCCGTCGTTGCAGTGATATTGTGTGTACTTTTTCGAATTTTGAATGTGAATAGTCAACCTCATAAGCCTCTTATTTATGGCCGAGATAAAAATTTTATAGAAAACATTCTGTTTATTGTTCCATTTCTCAATGAACCGTGAGTATATTATTTTCTTTTTAATTTGTAGACTTTATTTATAATTTAATAAATAAAATAAACTTTCGAGTGATTTTATTATTTATTTATTATTTTAATTAAACCCGTTATATATGTAAATACTCTAAATTATCTACTTTGATATAAGAAGCCTGAGATATGTAAATTTAATCTTAGTTTAATTCTATTATTAGCATGGTAAAGGTAAATAAGTAAACTTATGATTTATTACTTTCTAACCCTCACAGAAACATAATTTGTGGTAACCCAGTGTTACTAATATGTATTTAACTTGTGATTTGACTGTTTCAATGCTTATAAGTATTGATTTCTAAATTCCTTATCATTTTAAGGATCTACCTAATGTAATGGTATTTCTTGTTCCCTTTTTCTTATGCACTAAAAGTTTTTAAAATGTTGATGCAATAATAACTAATGAATAACTGGATAATACCTAATGCAATAGTGTTGTTATTTAATACATAGATTAATGTATACAATTAGTTATTAACAATTACATGTAATTGTATAACTACAATAGGTGGCTCTTGCAAATTCATTCAGACTACAGTTAAATAATAATAATAATAATTTATTAATTCAATACAATTCAATCACAATATTTCAATACATTAACAATTTGCAGTGACATTACATTTGTATTGAGTCTGGTGCCTAAACTAGGCTACAAGTCCGTACTTCAGGACACCAGGCCCATAAGTTTTGTGAATGTATAATAATTGTATCACATTAATAAATTTTTAGTTAAATACAAGTTACAAAATATTACTGTATTCTCAAATTATTGTCTGTAACTTAGATCAAGTTCACAAGTGTGTATCATCATTCATCATGTGAGATTTGAAAATTATTGTTTAAGATAAATTTTTTATTAATCTTTTAATTTTATAAAGTAAGTAATATATTTATTTTATTCTGTGTACCCATTAAAAACATACCCAATAGTAATTTATATGGTTATATGAAAATATGAATGCACTCTCAAAGTGAGTTTATTTCTAATAATAGATTTAAATTAATTGCAATTTGAACCAATTGAGTTGTGTGTCATTTGCTATCTATGAAGAACTGCCACAATTTTATTGGACACTAGATCAAAGTTAATATGAAAGTCCACGCGGATGGAGTCGCGGGCAACAGCTAGTTAATAATATAAAGTTTGTTACATTTATCATAAAAAAACAGATTATTTCTAAATGTTATGAATGACCAGTCAGGCCTTCAGGTATGAGTCATAACTAGATTTAAAAAAATAAGAATACACCGCTTGCATATAGCTAAGCAAAAATAGTTAATCAAAGCAGGTTTAGTCATAAGTGTTAGAAATAAGTAAACAATAAACAAAATTATCGAATCTAAATATTCTTCTTTGTTGCAGTTACATTCCAACGCGTCTTTGGGGGTTTAGCGGACACGTGCAAACAATCCTGCACAGTTTGATCGGTCGCGTTCGATGCCCGTGGCCTATTGGTGCCAGGATATCTCTGATCTTGCCTGATCGTTCCACACTAACCTACGATTTATATGAACCTGTCGGCGCTGAACATGAAGGTGTGTATTGGATTCGAATATATAGTTAAAACATTGAGTTATACATATCAACATTTTGATTGTATTGGATTTTTTTAAAGCATCACGATTGGTAACTCATTTTTAAGTTTACAAAAAAGGGTGTATAATTTTGAAACTTCTATTGAATAATATAAAGTAGTAAAACTGTAATATGTAGAATAAAATAAAATAATGTAGGTGACTGACCTTTAAGATTAAGAAATATAACTGTTCATTAACCAAGGTAGTCAGGTGCCGTTGGGTTAATCTTGTTTAGGTTACGACAGTGAACAAATATGTATTACGTGAGAGCAAAGCAATATCACATAATTATCTTAGAGAAAACTACCATACAAACATATTACCTAATTGATCTGCTTAGAACGGGTGTCCTATTATTTCCAATTACCCTCAGGTTTTTGGGGAAGAGTGGTATGTATCCTGCTTGTAATGTTTACAGGCACTGTAACATTGTATAATCACAATATCACACTGATTACTTTTTGTCATCGATTACTTCCTAAGCATATACCGAACGAGACTTCATCTGTTTCTAAAAATAAACCCTATATTGTTTATAAACAGATGACGTCACAGTGGCAATATGTCCTGGCATCGGAAACACGTCAGAGAGCGTATACATCAGGACGTACGTGCATTACTCTCAGCGGCACGGCTACAGGTGCGCTGTCCTCAACCATATTGGGGCCCTTAACAGCGTGCCTGTTACTGGCAACCGAATCTTCTCATATGGTAAGTTGTTGGTCACTTTTTACTTTATAAGATTTCGTAGTTTCATTTTAGGTGGTACAGCCATGGTGTAAGGCTGAATTGCGTCGCTGTGGTACCATTCTCCTCAGAAACCTAAAACAAAAACAGATTCGCTAAGTAGCGAATGAAGTAATAGGCTCATTTTCCCTTCCAGAAGACTCATATCTCTTTAATACCTTTTTGTGACACGTCCCGTCATTTTTAACTATTAAATGATTTCGAAAAAATAGTCGCAAAGCTAAGTACCTCAAACTTAGCTTTGCAACTGTTTTTCAGCGGAGGTGGTAACTTACCATCATGCGAAACTCATCAGTTGCCTACAAATAAAAAAAAAACACATCCTGAACAATTTACATATAAATACAAGACAAATTCGCGACAGATTTTTTTAAATTTGTTTTTTTTAACTCCCACCCTTACCAAATTGTTGAAAATTAACATATTAAAACGTAAAATATTTCTAAAAGAGAGTGATGCGACAACGGTTAAACAAAAGGTCTATTGAATTATTATGAATTTAATGAAGCTTAATAAAGAGTAAATCAAGTAAAGCAGCCCGCATGTGTTTTTTACGATGTATTCGGTGCATTTTGAAAGGATACTTTTAAAAATACTTTCAGCCTTGTTAAGCTGCTGTCCTTAAACCATGTTGTAATATTACTTCCATTTGAAGTCGGCAGTTTATATTTAAAATTTTCTTAATATATGATATATTAAAAAAGGAAATATAATATATTATATTTGATGGATTTTATTTGCTGCAAATTGTATTACCTAGCGGTTTTTCTCACGAATTGCGAATCTCGTATTTCATTGTAATATACGATAGCCTTCCTTTTGAATGATACTTTCGTAATATGCAATCATATTTTTTATGTTCGATTTCGACCATTCGCTTAAGTAGGAAATAAGCACAAAAGGATTTGAACTAAAGAACTCTTCAGCTTCTTGTACCTAATACCTATTATCTTTTAACATTAAATAACTATATCTAAGATTTTGCCTTCTTAGGTACCTATAGTATCCTATTTTTTTATTATGTATATTAAAACTCATCGATCGGAAATGAATTTAAATAAATGAAAATAATAAACACTCAACCTTATTTTAAATGTTTTTCTTTATATTTACAAACAGCTTCCGCTATTAATTAAAACGGGAACGCTTCCTACTGGAAATTGTAATTAGAGCGTAAACTACAGTTCAAAGGCCATTTACTTTCGTCTTGTTTATTTATATTATTTTAAAAAAGCAAGTGCGCGTTGTTCAATAAACGATATATGTATAACCTTGATGAAAATTATTTCTTGATACAAAATTTATTTAAACGTCTGACGGCAGTTTAGAAACAACGAGTCTAATTATTCAGATGTGATGTCATCTTTGTGGCTCTCGTACATTAACACATGATTGAGTCACGGTAGCCAAAAGTTAGGCTCCACCATTTTAACAAGTTATATGCACCTTATGTAATGTTTATTTATAGTTCAATGTTAAGGCCTCAGTGGAAATGTGAAAGGAAACACCTTTGTAACGTCTAATAAATATAAACAAAAATAGATAATTTAACATTTATGGATTAGGGTCATTATGGTTTGAGAAAATTGTTTTTTAGAGTCACAACTTGACTACAATCTTACGTAATATGTATAAAATGGAATCGTGTTCTTATTCAGTGATCAACATGGTTTCCAATATAGTAACGTTTCTAATGCACGATTCTAAGAAATAAATAGTAATTACATATTATGTATACTGTATGTTGTTTGTCTAAGTATCTTTGATAAAATGTCAGCTACAAGAAAATAATTTGTATTTTTATTTCAATTAATGTTAACCTTAAAGTACATAGGTATTAAAAAAAGTAAACGTAGAAGTATTTATGTATAAAAGAAAAACTATAAATTGAATTATTATTAAGTTTTTAAAATTAAATAGTTATCGTATTGATTAATATCGTATGATTTTGCACGTAATATCGCATTTAGCAAGTGAACGAAGTCCCAAATAAAACAACAATCACGTTTGTTTAACATGTCATAGTTATCTCCAAGGCTAACGATCTTTCGTCGTCCGCTGCAAGTAATCGACGGAGCGATTCTATTTATCTTCATAACTCATTATTGTTTCAGGTCACACAGATGACTTCAATTACATGGTA
>JADANM010006787.1:6764744-6813268 GCA_026213755.1 Eurema hecabe | reverse complement strand
CTTTTAGACCATAATGAATGAGATAGTGCCGTTTGTAATATCGGGCGTGCACGTAATTCAACGCGACCAACCACTAAGCGCTCTCAACACTTTCATTGAAGCTTTGGCGCGTTGTAATCCTCCAGTTTCTATCAAGCCGTAAGTATTGTAATAAAGCTATTTTTTTAATATTAAAAATTAAAAGTGCAAAGTGAAGTCACGTGGAGATGGTTTCATTCTTTTTTATTCAATTTTAATAAAAATATGTTGTTATAGTCATAATTTTTTTATTCCCATTCAAAAATGTTGTTTTGTTTATGTTATACTGTACTGAAAAATTCAATATTCATATTTACAGACCTATGATGAAATATCTGGGAAAAACTCATAATCTCTGGCATAGAATGACCTTAAACTTGGAGCAAATGGCTATCGATCAAGCCGCAGGGAAGCCTGTTCGAGATGCACTTGAAGTTTATGATTATGATGTGGAAACAACCACACCATCTGTAAGTAAAATGTTTCCTATGCTTTATCGATAAAAAATGTAAGAATTAGATTTAAAATGTGTAATACTCAGATACAAAGCTATATGAAAACTGATATTGTTTCAGGAAATAATGGATTCATTAAGTGACATGTATGAATTACTGCAAGAGGAAGACATGTGGTCCGGCTTGTGGCAGAAACACGCGCGATATCGAGAGACCAATGTTGCTATAGCCTACGAGCAACAAGGATTTTTTGAACAAGCTCAGGTATTTTTCTTCTTATTGTCCTTATTGAATTAATTAAGGTCGGCACAAGCTGTTTTTTTTCCATTCAGTCTCATTAGTATCTAAAACGCGCTATTTATATGACTTTTAAAATCTGTAAATTAATTAAAACTGTGACATCGGTAACATTTGTTTCAGGCTGCCTACGACGTCGCTATGGCAAAATTAAAACAAGAATACGCAACAAATCCATCATCCTATAACATGCACAAAGAATGCACACTTTGGACACAACATTGGATAAAATGCGCTAAAGAACTCAACCAATGGGACTCATTGCTAGAGTTGGGCGTAACGAGAAATGTGCGTGATCCGTTTTTGATTCTCGAAAGTTCTTGGAGAAATCCTAATTGGCCTACTATGAAGGAAGCATTAGCGGAAGTCGAATACAACTGTCCGAAGGAATTGGGTACGTAATCTTTAAGATTTAAAATTATTATTGTAAAGTTCTTTTAAGATGCATAAAATTAAAAACAAAGCACTTGGAATAGAAATAGAATTCAGATGATTGATATTATCTTTGCGTCGCGTGTAGGTGGCGCTGTAAATTGTACTCTTGTAAAAGTACTAAGTTTTAAAACTTCGTGTACAGACACTGTTAAATAGGGCGAAACAGTGATCAAATCTTCAGAGATGAAATAGAGCAATAAGCTAAGGTGTGTTCGGTATTGCAGCGTGGGTGGTGAACCTGTACCGCGGGTACCTGTGCATCTGCGCGGGCGGCGAGCAGCAGCTGGGCGGCGTGGAGCGGCACGCGGAGGCGGCGGCGGCGCAGTGCCTGCGCGAGTGGCGCCGCCTGCCGCGCCTCGTGGCGCACGCGCACCTGCCGCTGCTCCGCGCCGCGCAGCAGCTCATGGAGCTCAGCGAGGCCGCGCAGATACACACCGTGAGACCGACACCGCTACCCACGCGACGCGCAATACCTACACGTACACGCACACGCCCTACGCACTAAGAGATACGCACACGCACGATGCGCACGCACTACGCGCAACGCATCACGTTCACGCACCACAGATTTTTCTACACACTTGGAACTACACACTAAACACTACGCACTACGCACACGCACTGTACACTACACAGCAGCAATTTAAAATTATATACCAAATATGTTTTCCAGTATAGAAATTGAG
This sequence comes from Eurema hecabe, assembly GCA_026213755.1. Classification (NCBI taxonomy): domain Eukaryota; kingdom Metazoa; phylum Arthropoda; class Insecta; order Lepidoptera; family Pieridae; genus Terias; species Terias hecabe. The sequence goes on along the minus strand of JADANM010006787.1, from coordinate 6,811,377 downwards.
CCGATCTATAACAGAATAAGTAATAGTTCAATCTTGCAATACATAATTAGGGCCTCAAACACATTCATATAATTACAGAACATATATATAATGTTTATCATTTTTTATTAGTATAAAATGGTCGTAAAGTCCTACATTTATAACATTAAACTGAATTAAAATAATTTAATGTTTCGTGTAAAAAAAACAAGTTTACTAAAAACTGTTGTCTGTTTTAATAGGGCTTAGTACACAGCCGCCCCACATCGCTTCACGACATGAAGGCGATCGTGAAAACCTGGCGTAACCGCCTGCCCGTGGTCGCCGACCCGCTGTCCCACTGGGGAGCTATCTTCACGTGGCGACAACATCACTATCAATTCATCGCTTCCCACTATGACTCTCAAGCGGATCATGCGTCCAATCATAGTATGCTCGGAGTGCATGCAAGTGCTCAGGTATACACAAACGATAAAAACCTTTTCATTGGTTTTTTATTATATAGCAAACATGCACATTTTTTTATTTAATTTACAATGGCACTGTGTCCCTGTGTAGAAGATGGTTGTTTACATAATTTATAAGACAATGAATGTAAATGTAAAACTGATATTTATTTAATAAATATTTTTACATACATTAATATGAAAATTGTTATCTCATTTATTTTCAGGCTATAATACATTTCGCAAAAATTGCAAGAAAACACAACTTATCAGGCGTTTGTCTCGATTCGCTGCACCGTATTTACACGATACCCAGCGTCCCTATCGTGGACTGCTTCCAGAAAATTCGACAGCAAGTCAAATGTCACATACAAATGTCTTGGACCGAGGGAAAGGACGAGTTACAGGAAGGCTTGGACATGATCGAATCTACCAACTTCAAATATTTCACCAAAGAAATGACGGCTGAATTTTACGCTTTTAAAGGCTTGCTATTAGCTCAGTTGGGTAGGTCTGAGGATGCGAACAAAGCGTTCGCGGCCGCGGTTCAGCTTCACGATACTCTGGTGAAGGCGTGGGCTTTGTGGGGAGATTACCTGGAACAGATATTCATACGGGACCCGCGACAGATACAGGCCGGAGTGTCGGCCATGACGTGCTTCCTGCACGCTTGCAGGCATCAGAATGAGTCGAAGTCGCGCAAGTATTGCGCTAAGGTACGTCAATGATTTATAACAATAATACACACGATAGTTTATAAAGCAATGGTCATATTTAATCTGAACCGCGCCGCTTTTCTTGCGTTTTTTCCCTTCCCGTGGCGAGGAAGGATATTTGAAGTTTGAAGTTTTGACGACCGATTGGCGCAGTGGTAGCACAACTGCTTTCTGCGCGAAGGAACGTGGGTTCGATCCCTACATCGGAAAAATATATTTGGTATTGCTATGTACTGTATGTGGGTATTTACAAAAGAAAAGTATGTATATTTAATTTATTCTGTTATCTTGTTGCCATAATACAAGCTCTCCTTAGGGTGGGACTAGATGGCGCTGTGTATAAATGTCCTGAAATATTTATTTATTTATTGTTAATGCACGATGCAACTGATACGCAGGTGCTATGGATGCTCAGTTTCGACGACGACAAGAACAGCCTGGCGGAGGCGTTGGACAAGTACAGCGTGGGCGTGCCGCCCGTGCAGTGGCTGCCGTGGATCCCGCAGCTGCTGGCCTGCCTCGTGCAGTACGACACCAACGTCATACTCAACCTGCTCAGCCACGTGAGTATAGCTTCTAAACTTTAGAATCTAAAGGCTTAAGTTGCGATAGAAAAAAAAGTAACTTAAAAAAAATAAAACCGCCTTCGTTCAAATTGGTTCATAATTGGCAGAGTTATCGCGTAACAAACAGAAAAAAACATACGGGTCGAGTTAAGGACCTCCTCCTTTTTTGAAGTCGGTTGAAAAAATTGTTATACTACTATAGGGTTACTTATACTATGTAATACGGATACTAGTGAGGATTTTGGGTATACAACCATGGATCAGCAAACATCCAGTGTTCCAACTTACTGTATCGCCTATATAATATGTTTATAGTCATAGTTTTCCAACTACAGAGCATAGTGCGACTTACATTGCTTAATTTATATGATGAAGCTAATTGGAACGTGAATTTGTAAACTTTGAGTGTTCGATTGTGCGAATTGATGTAGTTGAAACTTATGCCGCATAATGCGCTTTAGTGCCGTAATTGGAAAACAAGGAATGTTGCGGAACATTTTATGTTATAGTTCACCTCCTAAGCTTAAATCAATAAAAAAATAACGTTCGATTTTGTTATAGGTTGGGCGTCTCTACCCACAAGCCGTGTATTTCCCGATTCGTACGTTATATTTAACGCTGAAGATTGAACAGCGCGAGCGGCACAAGACAGCCGAACTGTCCGCCCATTTACCTTCTTCGTCGACGGTATGTATTTCATATGAGTATATATATTTATTAACTCATAATGTAAGAAATTTACATTATTATCATACTAAGTGTAAAGAGTATAAGATCTGTAATACGTGTATAAACGGTCTTAACAACAAAAAGTGATTTCTTCTAGACTACCTTTCCTAATAGGAGTATCTTTAAGTAAATTTAGTATTTATTTAACTAGGTTACATGTTGTAATACTTTTAAAATGTTGCAGTTAATATTATTACAAAATAATAGTGAACTTCATTATCTACATTATATACTATTAATATAATGTGACTTTTAATAATGTATACTTTAATATTATAAAGAAAAAAGATTTGCATTTTTGTATGTATCGAATAAACTCAAAAAGTACTGGATCGATTTTAATAATTCTTCTTTTATTAGAAAGCTACATTATCACTGAGTAACATAGGCTATATTTAGTAGTATGTCTTTCAGTGCGAAGCCGGGACGGGCCGCTACTAGATATTATATAATTAGCTGTGCGTAGAAAAGTGACTTTGGGCAGCATTTTTGAAAATGCCTATTCCGCGCCAACAAACGTGATTCTTTAAATTGCCATAACTTTTTTATTTATCAACCGATTGACATGAATTATCGACTAAATGTTAAGTTAAGCTTACGACAATATATCAAATCCCATCTAGATAGGATAAGCCGCTTCTGAGATTAGCGTGCACAAACAAATAGACAAACAGACAAAAATTCCAAAAATCATTGTTTTGAGTTCTATTGCATTAATAAAGGTCTCCTATAATATTTTTTCTCATATATCTTCCATGTACAGACAGCGACTCGTTACGTTTTTATTATATGTATTGATATTTTGTATTTTCCAGCAGGCGCAGGCTAAAGCAGGCGAGGCCAGCACGGCAGCGGGCACGTCCGCGGCGAGCGGCGCGGCGACGCCCGAGGCCGGCCCCATCAAGGCCACGCTGCCGATGTGGCGCTGCTCCAAGATCATGCAGCTGCAGCGCGAGATACACCCCACCGTGCTGTCCTCGCTCGAGGGCATTGTGGACCAGGTATGATCTATGTATATCTGTTATATAATTCGTTATATTCACATTTTGATGAGTAAAGATCAACAAGTATGCCTATTTAAAACAGTAGAATCATTGTTCATGTTTTATGAATTGGACCATTTAATGATTGCAAATTTAATTAAGTTTCAATATAAGGATGTTCGTGTGGAATCTTGCGACCTGAATTTAGGATAAGCTGAAATTTTGTATGCGCGTTTAGATTGTATGACAACACATAACTAGTTTTGTGACGTCATTTTAAATTCAATATGGCGGACTATCCAAGAGGGCGGAACAGTTATTTTACTATACTTTTAGAATAAATGCAGATTGGATGTAGGTATTAGCAAAATAAATACTCAAGGGTCGTCTAATATGAAGACGTTATTGTTGTTCACATAGTGAATTTGTTAAAGAAACATTAAATATATTATCTTATCAGATAAGTATACTTATTTATACATAAATTAGTATATTTTTAAATTGTTTGTCTAGTTATCTACACTATCGAATTAGAATTAAATTTCTGAAAGGATAGTTGTAAGTATTAAATAAATAAATAAATAAATAAATGTAAAATGATTGTTTGCAGATGGTGTGGTTCCGCGAGAACTGGTACGAGGAGGTGCTGCGGCAGCTGCGCGCGGGGCTGGCCAAGTGCTACGTGGTGGCGTTCCACCACCGCGCCGCCGTGGGCGTGGCCACCGTCACGCCGCACACGCTCAACTTCATCAAGAAGGTCGTCTCCACCTTCGGCATCGGCGTCGGCATGAGTGAGTACGCGCTGTGTGTGCGTGTGCGTGTGCGTGCGTGTGTGCGTGCGTGTGCGTCAAATGGAGTATTGTGTAATGTTTAGTCATAGCATTTTTAAATTCCTATCTGGTTAAAATCTGTTAGTCTTTATTTCGTTAGAATACAACATCACCCGTCTCAATTATAGGTATGCATGACGCGAATTTTATATATTTTATTTATTCTCGTACTATCAAGCTTGATGATTTGATGAGTTTCATATCTCAAGTTTATTAATAAGTAATTAAAAGTTTAGTAATAAAATAATATTGAATATTCCTTCAATAGCCCTCGTTTAATCCATATAAAGCAGAATTTATATTTAGATGACACATTGTAACACACAATTCTATGTTCCGACACTATTTTTTATTGATTTACTAGTTAATACTTTATTAAATTTCAGATATGTTTGGAAAGGTGATGTTTGTTTACGTTTTTTTTGTTTAATTTTAAAATTTTATATGCCCAGAATAATCCAAACCTGACAGTATGTGACAAACAGAATCATGCAATTTTGGTTATAATTATATTAAATTGTAAATTTTGAAAGATTTGGATTATTCTCTTGCAAGTAGTATTAGAACAATAAATTGATATTACTACTCTTAGGCATAAAAGGCGCGACAAAATGTTAAACTTAAAGCTTGCCACCTACACCAGTTTTCGTTATTCATTATATCGTACATTTTTGCTTTTTTATTTATTAATATGATTTTTATATTTTTTAATTATTGTTTATTAATATAAAGCTTGTTGTTAGATAGCCTCAAAGAATATTTACTCATAGTAAACAATCATGAAACACTCTTAATATATAACCTAAGCCTAAGAGCCGCATTTATATTAAAAATAAATCTACCTGAAATGTTGTTTCTATTTTTATAACAGTTACTTTATATATTATTACCAAGATTTATCACTGAAGTGTCCGAAACAATTTCTTTTCCATGCGGCAAAAGCAGACATTTTAAGTACGTATTTATGTAGTGTGTCTGCATTGGTACGTTGCAATTTTTTAAGAGATGTATATAATTGCATAAATTAATGTCTATTATGAATGTCGCCCGTCTCCCCCCTTTATTTTGTTTTTCGATTCGTCGATGTTGTAAATTATATATCGCATTTAATCACAATATGAGGAATGTATTAGTCATATTATGTATCCGTAGCATTGTAGAGCATCATTTTGTTACCATTAATATTTTGTTCCCGCCATGCGATTTGATTTATTACGTTATTTTGCGGTGACACGGTTTGGCAATACGGAATGTGCTTGTTATGGAATAATCGAATGTCAATTGACCGTTGCATATGCGAGCGTCGTTATACACATACTCCATTTTGTATGTCTACAGAAAGTGTTACAAGTTCTGTAAGTGGTGCATTCTCTTCAGCCGCGTCGGAGAGCCTCGCGCGGCGCGCGCAGGCCACGGTGCAGGACCCCGTGTTCCACAAGATGAAGACTCAGTTCACCGCCGACTTCGACTTCACGCAGCCCAACGCCATGAAGCTGCAGAACCTCATACAGAAGCTGAGGAAGTGGGTCAAGATCCTCGAGGCCAAGACCAAGGTCCTGCCGAAGTGAGTAGTTTAAAGGTTAAAGAGCGAGTGCTCGTGGGCGGTGCTGATCGCCTAACATCAAGTGATGCGCTCGTTTGCTTCCTCTTTTATTAAAAAAAGTAAGTGGTAACTACACATGATTGACACCGTAACGTTTGTGCCGTCCTTGATCATCAGTAGTATAGCTCGGATTAATAAATAACAGTTAGAACTAATAGTTTGTACGGTATATTTAGTTTAACATACACTAATATAATTAAAACCTTGCATGCTTTTATTAGTATTGATAGCATTGTAATACCCGTTTTTCTTCTAGATCATTCCTGATAGAAGAGAAGTGTAGATTCCTATCGAACTTCAGTCTAAAGACTGCCGAAGTAGAGTTGCCCGGCGAATTCCTCCTGCCGAAGCATACGCACTACCACGTGAGAATAGCGCGGTTCATGCCTCGCGTGGAGATAGTGCAGAAGCACAACACGTCGGCTCGTCGGCTCTACATTCGTGGACACAACGGCAAGATATACCCGTACCTGGTGGTGAATGACTCCGGGCTGGGTGATGCGAGACGAGAAGAGCGGGTGCTGCAACTGCTGCGCATGTTGAACCACTACCTCGGCAAGCAGAAGGAGACGTCGAGGAGGTTCCTTCACTTCACGGTGCCGCGCGTGGTGTCAGTGTCGCCGCAGATGCGCCTGGTGGAAGACAATCCGAGTTCCTTGTCGCTGTTGGATATTTATAGAACTGAGTGCGCTAATAGGTATGCCCGATATTAAATTTATTGTTGCTAAAGATTATGTAAACGCTTTGTGGCAACAGCCTAACCTCGATAGATGACATGGTTTAGTTTAATAGCTATATCGTAGCTCGGTTAATTTTGATATCAGACAAATAATGATGTATATCATTTTGATGTAAAATTTTATGTTCTACAATTTTCAAGTTCTACAATTTCAATTTTTACAATTTCTAGTACTAACTGTTTCTCTTAAATTGTAAACAAAAGTTTTGTTTTTTATCATAACTTCTCGTGGATGAATTTAAAAAAGACTTTTTGTTTATGGATATTTCAAAGTGCATTATATCAAAAATTCAATGTGAAATTCGTATTTTAGCTCTATTTTTAGGGTTCCGTAGCCAAAATGGCAAAAACGGAACCCTTATAGTTTCGTCATGTCCGTCTGTCCGTCTGTCCGTCTGTCCGTCTGTCACAGCCGATTTACTCGGAAACTATAAGTACTACAGTGATGAAATTTGATGGGAATATGTGTTGTATGAACCGCTACAAAAATATGACACTAAATAGTAAAAAAAAGAATTGGGGGTGGGGCCCCCCATACATGTAACTGAGGGATGAAATTTTTTTTTTCGATGTACATACCCGTGTGGGGTATCAATGGAAAGGTCTTTTAAAATGATATAAAGTTTTCTAAAAAACATTTTTCTTAAAGTGAACGGTTTTTGAGATATCAGCTCTCAAAGTCGTAAAAAGTATGTCCCCCCCCCTCTATTTTTATAACTACGGGGTATAAAATTCTAAAAAAAATAGAGGTGATGCATGCTAATTAACTCTTTGAACGATTTTTGGTTTGATCAAAGTATCTCTTATAGTTTTTGAGATAGGTTGATTTAACTGTAATTTTGGTTAAGTTATTGTGCTTACACTGAAAACGATGGCTGAACCTTATAAGATAGATCAAAAAATATACTACAGTATTGTACACCTTTAAAAATCCGCGATGATATAAAATCTTTATAATGTAGGTACTTTTTACGAGAAATATTAGCTTATTCAAGCAATACGCCATTAATCCTTATCCAGTAATGTACCTTAAATACATTGTGCATTTGATAAAGTTTAATATTACAAATGTGATTGTTGAGTAATAATAGGTTAAACATATCCATCGAACCAATATTTTTAAAACGCGTTAATCCTATAGATTATTATTATTACATCGATTCAAGAAGATCGGTCGCTCGCTGCGCTGCAGCGCGTGAGTTGCGGGGCTTGGTCTCGCGCGGGGGCGGGGATTTTTGGAGATTTTAACGAAGATTTCCTCAAACAAAACTACATACATAAATTTATGCAGAATGCGGGATATACACCTCTTCTCCAAAATTGTATAACCACTAGAGGTGAAACTCACCTGGATAATATATTTGGTAATTTTAATTGTGAAGCTGGTGTATATACTTCTTTATTCAGTTATCACAAGCCGATTTGGGCACGCCTATAGCACGGAATATTTATAAATACATATATAAAATTAATATTCATACATAAAAGTACAAGGCAAAATATCGGGAGAGTTTAGGCTCCATTCACCAGGTGTATAAATTGACATAATAAGTTTATTATATTTGCTGCTACGGAACCCTTTGTGCGCGAGCCCGACTCGCACTTGGCCGGTTTTTTCTTGTACTATAATAATTGTTTAATTGTCATCAAAACATATTGTATGGGTGGCTACGTAGTACGACCACACCTGTATTGAAAAATCATGAGAGAGAGAGAGAGCCGTTGTTAGAAAGCTGTCGTTGCCTACAATGATGTATTTAAATTTTTTTTATAAATATTGTAAAAATATAGATGTAAAATGATGTGTACAGGGGTGTAGAGTACGACGCGCCGGTGGCGCGCTACTACGAGCGGCTGGCGGCCGTGCAGGCGCGCGGCTCGCAGGCCTCGCACCAGGTGCTGCGCGACATACTGCGCGAGGTACGTGCCTATATCCAGTTAAAATATCTTTGACTTACTTTTAGTAGATATATTTGAATTTGGCCGAGTATAACACATATTTTTAAGTAACTTTTAGGTATGTTTGAAACAGTAATAAACGATATATATGTACACAGGTGCAAGCCACGATGGTGCCGAAGGGTCTGGTGCGCGAGTGGGCGTGCGGCACGTTCCCGGCGCCCACGGACTACTGGACGTTCCGCAAGATGCTGACGCTGCAGCTGGCGCTGGCCGCGGCCGCCGAGTACGCGCTGCACCTCACGCGCCTCAACCCCGACCAGATGTACGTCCACCAGGACTCGGGCCTGCTCAACGTCGCCTACTTCAAGTTTGACGTCGATGACGTCACCGGTGAGTCACCATACCGCCATACTACAGCAAGTCGGAGACGACGCGTTGCTAGGGGCAACGCGTGCGTGCGTGTACGTGTACGTGTTCGCGTATAAGTGAGCGTGTGTGCGTGAATGTATGAAAGTAAATAGTATACAAGTCGTTCGCCCGCGGTTCTACCTACGTAGTCCCCGTGCCCGGGGCAATACCGGAATGTAAGCTAGCCCATAATTTAAGTTGGATCAAACTGCACACCGTGTGAAAATTTAATTTAAAATCGGTTCAGTAGTTTAGGAGTTATTCGCTGAACAACGTGGTATGTAATTTATATATGTATATCGAGATGATATAAATATAATATGTACAAAGTGTATATAGTTGTCGTATACTAAAAAATGTTGGTGTATACTAAATAAAGTATAAAGTATGAATAAAAACTCACAAATAAATCTTGTTTTGGATTTATTGTTTCACGGTATGCAATAAGCAAAATAAAAATAAACATACATTTGGTAAAAACTTGTTATAATTGGATATTTATGCTTGCATTTAATAGTAGAACCACCTCGAATTGTAATACAGAATTGCGATGACGAATCGAACCGATCATTATAATTTTTTAATATTGTTATTATTCAACATTGTAGTGGTAATTATGTTTTTCTAAACGAAGTGCTTATCGCTTCAACGTTGTACAAATTTTCCATAGAAGCAGTAATTTTAATAAATTAAACCTAGTATGCAGTAAAATAAGAAGAATCCAAATTAAAAAGGGGCTGATAAAAAGGCCTTATTGCGCCTTAAGATATTTAAAATCTTTTAGAATTGTGTCATTAGAGACATGATCACTTGCACTTACTATTTAAATAACGAGTTTAAAATACTTAATATTTCTAAGATCTTGTAATCATCTCTTGTTGTAAAGTGTATTAGCAAAATCATGGAAAATCTATCAATGTCGTTTAAGAAGCTTCATTAAAAGTTCGTAATTAACATGTTTATAATAATTAACTCTAAATATTTTTCCTTCGTAATATTTACACAATCGTAAATGTTTTAAAACTAATTTAGATGGTTAATTTAGGGTTGTAATAAAGCGAGAATTTTAATTTTCTATATCTTAAGAATATAAGATTAATGGAATCCCGACAGCCTTGCATTCCTTAAACGAGTTTTGCATTTTTATATTTCTTTTACATAGACTCAGCTTGGACCATTAAAACTTATCCTTTAAGATGTTCGTTTTGCGTTGTAAAGTTTACCATTAATTAAACTCTGTATCATTTTTATGGCATATAACCGTGTCCAGTGAAATTGAACAGAGCTCCAAGGGAAGTCGAGATAATCAAAGCTATAATTTTAAATAACAAGGACGTTGCTAGCCGCGTTGTGCAATATCATGGGTGAATAATAATATATCATACATGTATGCTATGCCGGATATATTCGTAATAACTTGCATAATTAAGCAATTAAAATAGGTAACAACAATAATAAGTTCATACGCTTTTATATAGTTTTTTTTCCTCCAGATTATTTTATAGAATTAAATAATAATGAATTAAACTTGTACTTCATAATTGAGTTTTTAAAATTTTGGATGTAGGTATCCATTTATAGTTTATGTGTATTAAGGCATACTTGCCTTAATGTTTTGTTCGATTATTTAAGAGGAAATATCGAAAGTTTACATAATTTCAGAAGTTGCTATATGTATGTTTCGAAATAATATAATACTACTGTTATATATAACTGGTTACTATTTATCCAATTGAACATATAATTCAGTCTTCTAAAACAAAATATACAAGTAACGTCCATCAATACTAATATGATATTTCCCCAGGCGAGCTGGACGGCAACCGGCCGGTGCCGTTCCGGCTGACGCCCAACATGTCGGAGCTGCTGACGGGCGTGGGCGTGGCGGGCCCGCTCACCGCCTCCGTCATCGCCGTCGCGCGATGTCTCGTCACACCCAACTTTAAGGTAGCTTATTTTATTTTGAGGGGGGGAAATCCTCTTACGGATACCGCGTCCTCCTCGGGGGAACTTTAAGGTATTTTTTTCCGTGGGGAAATGCTCATGCATGCCTACGATCCTGGGGGTGAGAAAGTAGGTTATGTCGGACTCAAACCGACTGACACCCCACGGTGTTCCACTGTTCCGCGCGTGACGGGGTCACGGGTGCTCTGGCGGACTCTTCCGCAAACTAAGGTATGCTTCAACCTCACTCACTGCAGACCTGGCGACACGGGTGAGGGTCGCATGCTCGTACTCAAGACAAGCACTTATAATTTCATTTTGATAATAATAGATACGAATAAAAGTAGGTATTTATTATTAATGACAAAGTATATAAAAAAATATGTTCAATTATGATTCTACCTGGTTCATGAACGCCATGACATCCCCTTGGATACGCCATTGGCTGTCAAGCTCTGCGAGTCTGCGAGACGATGACCACTTTTCATGATGTCGCTGCTCCTTTGCGCATTTCTTCTTCTTACAGTACAGATAGACTGTATTAAAGGTCAAATAAGATTTTAATTTGTACAACTTTCTGAAAATAAAGCCATCAGAATTTGTGTGAAGTTATGTAATTATTGTGGGAGCTTAAAAGCGTCGGTTAAGCAATACGGCCGACGGAAAGTGTCTAGCAGTATTGTCGACAAATTTATGAGGGTTGCCTAAAATATATATGAAAAACAGCCATTAGAATTTAGGTGAGGCAGATAATATTTTTATGTACCTCGATTACCTGATACCTGAAAATTGGCCGTCTGAGCAAGCTAGCAGGTAGGCATACGTTCTTAGTACATACTAACACTACTTAATAGTCCACATCTCGTTCATTAGAAAATACGTGACGTCTGGTGGCCCTGGGATCTCGGACCAGTAAGGAAAAATAGATAGTATCTATACTAATATATAAAGCTGAAGAGTTTGTTTGTTTGTTTGTTTGAAAGCGCTAATCTCAGGATCTACTGGTTCGAATTGAAAAATTCTTTCTTTATTGAATTACCCATTTATCGAGGAAGGCTTTAGGCTCCATAACATCACGCTGCGACTAGGAGCGAAGATATTATGGAAAATATGGAAAAAACGGGGAAAATTATTCATCTTTGAGGGCTTCCTTTGCGTGCGCTGCGAAAACGGTTCAAGATACAAAAATAATATGTATGAAAGAATTATTCCTCTTTAAATGATCTAAAAAAAAGTCCGCGACAGTATATGTCTATCTTCTAAGATTGACTCACTATAACATAATAATAGAAATAGATCCGACGGGGACGAAGTCGCGAGCAGCAGCTAGTATTTAATAATTGTGGAATCATGTGAAGTGATTAATATATTTACATGTTCTTAAAATCCAACTCAACATTTTTATGATCGTTCTTTCACAAACCCTCCAATACATCGTTTTAATATTCAGGCAGTTTTTTCATAAGAACATTTTACATTAATTACTACATTTCAACTGTTACATAAGCTAGCAAAGAACTCGTGTCTCAATTTTTTATTTTCATTTAACTTAATATTCGTGTGTACTAATGAAAGGATTATAATTCACATTGAAATCTAATACCGGATGTACTTTTACATGGGTATATTTTTTTAAAGTGTTGCAAAATTGTCCTTATAATATTAAATAGTGAAGGTAATTTACAAAATTTAAACCAAGAAGAATGTTGCATAAAATCTTATGATTTTTTTTTTTCTAATACATTTTTAATCTATATAGACTTTAGATTGGCTTGTATTTATTAATTTGTGGTCAAGTACTATTCGTTTAAGGAAAAAACCCAGTGGTACCATCAAACAAAATAATTACAACACTGGCATTCTATAAAACTTTAATTGTTTATTGAGATTGAAAAATGTTAATATTATAATGCGTCTCTAAAGTGTGACTTTGAAAGGTTAAGGTGGCAATGAATGTATTTTGACATTTACCTGTATTGACGTTTTTAAAGGAAGTTTAATGCGAAATGCAAATTAAATGTTCATTGATTTATTAAAGGTTATCTTGTTATTAATTTTTATTCACATCACTTAACTTGTCTAACATAACATTGTAAGCTGACGTTTAAGTGTTGCAGTATGTATAATGTTGCAATTACAGAAATATGTGCTTATTAATAAAGCTACTAGTCTTACTATTTACCAATCATATTTTTTCTTGTCAGTTGTTCTACATACTATTCTATAATATTTTTTAATGTTTTAGAAATAAAGTATAAGAATTCAAAATTATTATTAGTCAAGACATTTGGTACATATCACTATTTCGTTAAGCCCCTCGTTAATTCCGATATTCCGTTTGGCAATAGGGGCGTGATTTGGCAATATCCGTGACCTTTAGCTCAGCTACCGCCAACCAAAACGATTTGTTAGCTAGTTTCAGCTTTTTCTACACCTACCCTTTTTTCCTCGGCTTTAGATGGTTCTAATACTACATACTTCAAAGTATTTTCTTCAAAACTAATTATCGATCGGCGATTAGGCGATTCATTTCTACAATATAGATAATTTTCTCTTCTAATAGTGAAGAAACAATAGACCTTCAACATCAATTTGTTTACAGATACAATCGATTTTAAGAACAATACTTCGCGATGAAATGGTGACCGGGTATCGCAAGCGTTTGGAAGACAAGTCCGGGGTGCCCACGCCGGGGACCTCAGCCGAGAACAAGTCCACGGAAATAGACAACGAGACCATAGTCAACATGGTCAATAAAGCGGTCACGGTTATCATGAACAGACTCAACTCGCTGGCTCTGTTTGATGGGCCGGATAGTAAGGTGGCCACTTTAGTCACCGCTGCTAATAGTCACGATAATCTTTGCCGCATGGATCCAGCTTGGCACCCGTGGCTATAAACTCAAGTATAGAAGTATAAGTATTTGATAAGAATGATTAAAAATAGTTTTTTATAAGAATCTGTTAAAGTATGGTAAGTATTTTATAGTATAAGGGCTCTGTAACATTTCTTTTGTAAATGTTAAAGTTTAAGAGTGATTGGAGAAATGTTTATCTATAAGTGGACTGTGATCTCGTGTTACTGGAAATAAACAAATTATGACTATGTTGGATTTTATTTTCTTTGATATAGCTAGATTGTTTGAATTTGTGATGAAATAAAAATTAATGTCCATTATATGTGGAAGACGATAGTGTGATAGATTTACCAAAATATTTATAGATACACATAATTAATACTTTGAACATCTGAGAGTAAAAACATGACACAATATAAGATATAAAAATTATGTTTCACGGTTTCACACCGCTATTATATTGTCATCTATTATACACGCACATTAGGTATTATAAAACTATTAAATATTTTAAAAAATATAAAAAAATAATACTTACCTACCTATATTTATTTAGAAGCAGTTTCAGGAGCTATAAACAGGAACTTGAAAAATAAAGAAAAATTTTAAAATAAAATTAATGAAAAAAAATTTTTTTCTTCATTTGCTAATGTTTTGTAAATTTAGGACTAGTTTCCTATTTAAATGTTCAAGTTAAGTTAATTCAAATAATAAAAAGCAGGCTTTAATTCTTTATTACCATAATAAACAATATAATGTCATATAAAATAAAATGAAACTGGGTAAGATATAAATTGAGATAAATTTTTGACTGATCAGTGGATAAAAATATTTTTGGAATGTTTATACATAAACACTTATTAGGTATGTTGCTTCTTAGTGCTTTATATTAGTAGAAAATGAGTAGGTACATATAAATCGTGCCAGGAGGATGGACTGGCTGGGGCTCGTGCAGCATGCGAGGTACACAGTGCACACTAGAGGCAGCAGGCAGCAGGCAGTAGGCAAGGGGTAACAGGTCGGCGCTCGGCAATCGGTGGCGGTGGCGGGTTGCTAAGCGCGCGGGTGTCGGCGGGGCCGGCGGGCGCGCGGGGCGCGGGCGGCGCCACGTCGCCGGCCCCCGCGCGCTCTACGCGCCTGCCGCCCGCACGCGGCTCGGCATATTCCCGTACCTCAGTCAGTCCGCTCCGCGGCGTCCGTTTCATTGACGGTGTGTCGCGCCTCCTCGCACTCTCATTGCTAGTGTCCGACCTCTGGTTCCGACCGTTTGTGACATTCGACAACCCCGCCCCGTGCTTTTTCTCGAGTGGCATTTCGATTAGTGCGAAGAGTGCATTTGCTGTGCACGATCGGCGACTCCTCCCGCCTTTATTTATGTTGTCGTTGTGGTGTGGTGAATATTTGTGCTGTACGAACGATAACCGGATTATCTGTGCGCTCGAGTTTGTGGATATAATAACTGATCCGCGGCTTTTCCGCGAAGGTGAGTAAAATTTTCTTGCATCGCACTTATTTGTAGGCGAACAAGGGATACGTATTGCTGCTACGTGGCGGCCGCTACGTACACTTAAGAAATAAATATAAACCATGTATACACAGTACATAATATATTCAATACATTTCTACAACAACAACGATGTGTCTAGATTCTAGAAGATGGTTAGGTTTAACACGTAGACACACTGGGACGATTGTTGACGTGACGTCATTCATTGGCCAGGACGTAATTCTCGGAATTCGAGATCAATCAGCTCTGTGTTGCTGAGAGCCGGCGCTACTAGTTAGATTCTTGTTAGAATCGGCCCTATCCCAATATTCCATATGGTAGATAGAAACGAATAGGTAAGAAAACATGGAGGAGAGCGGGCGTCGGCGCGGGTCGGTGCGCGGCCGGTCAAGCGACCGGCGACCGCATTCCATGTGGAATGCAGGGCTGTACGCAATGTCAGTGTGACTCTAAGTTTGCCGCTCCTGCACTTACCAATGCACATTTGCAGTACTGTATCCGCTGGAATGTTCGTGCGTGTTTTGGGATTATTGTAGGGTTCGCAATGTTAGTAATTGTGGGCGTTGAATGTTGATTGACATGACGGCGCAAGTCTAGTGCCACCCACGTTACAATATATTTAGCCATCATTAATTAAGCTGCACTCGTTTTCTATCAGATTTTCACAGCGTTCCTGATACAGGTATAGGTTTGTTATAGAAATTCTGAAGTACTTAATTTTTAAATAAGTGTAGAAGCTCTGGTAAATTTCAAAACGTAAAATCTGAAATTTTGTAAAGAAAGTGTTTTTCACATTCGTAACTAGTAGGATATAAGTACCGTAATATTTCAATTATAGCAAATATTTTAAATTACTGTCGAAAATTACCTATTACAAAAAAAAAATATGAAAAAATACTTTTAAGTTTTTTGTGTAGTTACCGTCGATATTAAAAAAATATAATTTTTTACATGCAATATTATGCATTATCTCTAGTCTTAACGTACATTAATTTTAAATATACCGGTACCTACTTATCACCAATTGATTTTAGCGTTATAATGTTTTATTTTTTTGGATCTGTTAATATCTAAATTTTGAGAAACACTTTCACGAGTAAAAAACTTTTTATTCTATTTTGCTGTATCCAAACGAGTATAGGAAGATCATTTATTATGCTTATTGAGTGCCTATAATATGCTTTCGCCCAATATATTATATAATTTATTCCGATAGTTTCAAGTAATAATATCGAAAACTACCATTTTATCAAAATAAAGTATAATAAGAAACAGTAAATAATAATATCCGTATGCTAAGTTGCAAAACATGCAGATATGTTTATATAATTTAAATCGGAGAGCAAAACTAATGAACATTCTCGAATTTAGTAGAAATGCGGCGAATTTAAACGTTTCGGAATATTGCTTTGTCAGGAAATGCAAATATTTTTACTAAGAAAACGGAAGTGTTTGATTATCCTTAACGAATTAAGCAATTAAAAGTCTGAGTAAATTGCATATTAAAATAACTGATTGACACCAAATGTCAAGGCGATAATAATAAGCCGTTCATTAGTCAATAAACAAATCTACCTGTTGTTTACTTCCGTGTAACTTGCAAGTGGGGATTGAAAAGAAATACTATTAATAGAAATAATATTTTTTAAACACTCAACTCTATTACTTGATAATATAATTCATTATTACAATACAAACGTTTCCATTCTACTAGTATATATGATTCAACCGAAGAAAATTGAGGAGTATACATAGAATTGGCAATACATTAGCCATGAATTCTGAATCTGTTTGTCTTTACACTCCATCGCCTAGAAAAACAACTGGAATTATTTTTATAAAATTTGGTAGTCAGTCTAAAGATGGATCAAGACTACCAGCTACCTTTAATCTTTAGAAGAAGTATTAAAGGGTTTAACATTTGTTTTGGGTCTTCGAGCATACACGTCGTTCTGAAATTTCGAGTAAGATGGGGATGTGACTAATAACATATCGGATATACGTGAACGTGCTTAACGTAGTTAAAACCATGGGCCGTCGCTAGCATTTACTACAATGTTTATCTATGAGCCATTTTCCGGAGTTGTCGTTCATATACAGAATATAAAAACTATCCATGTATCTAGAAGATGGTTAGCGTTGGTACTGGACACTGGTAGATACGAACTTTCACTGATTAAAAATATAACAGTGATTAGATGTCTTACAAGTGCGCTTCTGTCTTCACCTTTGTGGAATATCCTGTTATACTGTAACGTTACATCAAGTTTATTGTTAATTATCTTTATTATTTGTAACAGAAACATTAGGCACATGTCAAAGAGTACTTCTAAATCTACATTTTATTGTTTGCTGGTTATTACCATAATTAGCATATCATGAACTTATTCATAAATCGTAAAGCTAAAAAAAATAATGTCGCGACCGCATAAAACAATGAGATGTGGTGATAACGCGGACAGTTCCGAGAATTAACAAAGGAGCGTGTTTGAGCTATCTAAAGCGAGATTAAAGGTCACCGAGATTGTGTAAATTTGACCCGACACCCGGACAACGCGGCAGATAATACATATTTAAATAACACAGTAACGAAATACTCATTAAACATCGTTATGTGATTGGGCATTTTTTATTTATGCTCAATGCAGTTGATAACTTCGACAATTTAGTACTTAGTAGTTTTCACATAACATTCTAAATTTTGTGCAGCTGTAATACGACAGATTTAAAAGCACTATTGTATAGCAGGTACCTATGTAGAATGATTGTCATCTGTTTTGGTGAAGAAACCTTCAAGCAATAATTGCATTCCGCCGTGAGACCCCTCTCACCGCCGCGCCGGTACAATGTGCTGTAAATTGCATTTCGAGAGCTTCGTTATTCAGTCCTCCATGCAATTTACTATAAAACGTGCCCTTGTCACTTACCCATAGTGTCCCAAATTAATTTACCGAAAATCCATTTAGGCTCCTATCATAGCTTTAATTAATTTTGTAGACCATATTTTGTTAGTTATTAATTTTGTTGGATGACGTCGCACTTGCGAAAAGTGAAGAGCATCAGTTTTTCTAAGCAATACTTCCTCCATTATTTCCTTCCTTCAATATTTATTAAATATACATAGGTAATAATAATGTTATGGAGTTACATTAAATAAAAACACAACTAAAATCTTTTGTAATTGTTACTTGCTCGCAGCGTTTTACCGAAGTTTAATAAGTATTTTGGTCTAGAAGTTTGGTATGGTACTAGGAACATAGAAGACATAGGAGCGAATAACGGTTCTACCGGAGTCGTGTTTGCAGAGGCAGCGAGTGTGCGCTAGTGTGCGTGCGCTCGCGACGCACACAGAGACGGCCAGGGCCGTTGAACCGAATACTTGAAGAATTTCTCCAGTCTCTGCGGTAGAAGAAAAGTAGCAGGGTGGAGGGGTGCGCATTACGCATTTGTTTTGTAAATAAATAGTGTCATGCTAAGTAATGATTGCTTGTAAACAGCTAAAGCCACCACTTTTTCTTTAATATGCGTCAAACGATTTGTTCGAATTTTGATTCTTTAAACATTGATGTCGTTATTGAAATTGCGAAAATGACTTCATTGATAAAGAGTTTGCTATCAAACGTAAATTTGTCTGATAATTTCGATGTTTATATTATACATTTTAAGTATACGTACACTCGTTTCGTATAAGTGCCTAATATTTTGTTCCATTTTTTTTGAAAATCTTGTTGGTTTATGAATTTCTATGCAATTTCCTATAAAAAAATATTAAGTAATTTCTGAATTATCTAGTATTAACAGTTAGTATTAACAGTAATCGACGGTTAGAATTTTCAAAAAAAGAAAAGTTAGAAATACGGCGGAATAAGTAAGTACATAAAAGTGAAATGTATGGGCACAACTGGTCATGTAAGAGAAACTAGTTCAGCGTTCACAACTCGCAACATCACAGTAAAAGTCGGTGTGATACCGGCTTTATGTATCAATAGATAAGTTGCATAAGTGAGCATTCTCTTTTAAAGTTTCGACATTTTCTAGCGCGTGAGTTGCACATTGCCCACGTTGCACAAACATCCGCTCCATACACTGCCTTAGATGACAATCAGCACTTTTGTTTTGCGACTAACGAGAACGTGTAATTTGCAAAACTTTCATATAGTTTTGCTTATTTAATTTTCCCTATAATATGGAAATTACGTTCGAATTAAACACGAGCCACTTTTTTTTCAGTATCAGTTGAGATTTGTGACTCATGTTTTGGAGAAGAGATTGTGTTAAAATTTCATATTATCAATCGATAACAAATCCTATCGGCGCAGGGAAATTTTACGAATGAAAGCGAAATTTTGGTTTATATCATTGTTTAGCAATGATTTTATATAATAGATATTATGTTATACCCATACAAACCAACCGAAAAAAGGGTTCCGCACAGCACACATACATACAAGTCAAAACGAAAGAAAAGTGAAAAATAGCAAGTTTTTCATGCTGTTTTCATTGATTGCAGAAAAGGTTTATTTGTATAATATACGCATAAATGTGGGTAAAACCAAAGGTGTTTTTGATATTTTGCTAACGGACTCATTAGAACACCAAATTGTGCATACATTCTGAAACGTTTGGTGATAGATTTCCTTTTCCGAAGCTTTTTTAGTGCATAGAAGGCAAACGAGAAGACGAGCTACTAGATGGAAAGTGATCATTGCCGCCCATGAACACTCGTAGAGATGTACAGCCCGAGTGGGTTGCCGGCATCGGAATAGATTGGTTCTTCGATGTGTGGTGGTTGGTATGATGGTGTCAGTTGGCTGGGGTTGCGGGGGAAGCGGGCTGCGGGCGGCGGGCGAGTGAACGCCGCGACCTTGGGTCCGTGCGGCTCGCGGACGTTCATTGAACTTCGCGCCCCGCACCCCGCCACCCCGCACCCCGCACCCCGCACCATCGCAACCCGTTCTGCTGCGATTATGCGTAATTTTCCGAAATTAAATTTAGAATGGATTTCTTACTAATAATACACGACGTAGTTTAGTTATTCATTGTTGATTCATAATAACAAATTTCAACCTCCGTGGTTTGAATAATGACAGTACATACCTAGACTGAAACATTTAACCTACTTAGCAGTTATTTAACATTTGGGTAACCTTCAATTTCTTTCAGTTTCCTTGTTATGGTAACAATACGTAATGTTATGAAATTATTTTTTGTTTTAATTATACAATTTTCCGATTTTCCGTATAATAGAAAAAGGTAAACATTACGTGTTATGAATGAATTATTATCAATGACTTATTATCAACATTGAAATTGTTAGTTTGAAACCGCTGCTTACATAAATATTTAATTTCTCTCATTCAAAAAAAATCTATCGAAATCCTAAAATCTACAATATCAATAAACCTTCTAAATTCCAATGGACTTTTCTATAATAAGTTAATATAAATGAAGGGAAAGGAAAATAAGAATGTATTGTAAGTGCGACGTATATGTGTGTAACCAACAAGTCAGGCTATTTAGAACCTTAAGGTTTTTCAGTCACAAGCGTTCGTGGCAGCGAACAGGATGTCAGTTGGATTTTCCTCATTGAGGCAGTGACGCGCCGCATCGCCGGTGAAACACGTTTGCACCTACAACTATTTGCGTCTGCATCTTGCAATCCTATGCCTCGAGCATGTTAGATTCTTACATATTTTTAAAAAGTAAAAAACCTGATCGTTTTTGACGCACGGTGAAACTGGCCTTCGTTTCAATCTTCGCACACTAGACCAATAAATCATCACAATTAAAAGGCGTTCAATCTGCCCAATGTTGTCATGAGCTGTATTTTCTGTGTAAACGATGTGACATTGTTTATAAGATAAAATACGATTCGTATTCACGTAAGCGCGAAGAAAATAGCACGTGATATAGAAATTGATGCTCATGCACTAGTGGCTTTATTTCAATGATTGTAACCACTGCTAATGACTTGTATCGCGCAGGTGACGACAGATGTTTGCGATCTCTCCACCGAGTAAACACTTTCTCCGACTGCACTTCATTTATGTGCTCAAGTCACGGTGCATTAGAAGTTAATTTGAGAACCCGTCGTCAACCACGAGTACCTTTTGTACTCGGAGTGGAAATTTTTAAATGTACCTACGTGATATCTGCGACGCTGCTTTGCAGTTGAAACTATGTAGCGCTCGCGAAAAAACATTGTTTGTGAAGAAGACATCTTTTGAATATGTTTTTATAGTATTATCTCTTATATGAGTATTACAATTATATTGGAATATTAAATTTTAACTTTACTAAAGCTTTATCTAATATAATTATCTTAGGTATCGTAAGGTATGCTAGAGAATAGAGATGTTTATAATTAGGAACAAAACATTTTATTTTATTTTAAATGTTACAACTAAAACGTTTTGCCGGTTCTTCTCTGAAGAAACTGCCTTCCGAACCGGTGGTAAATGTTTTGATGACATTGACATGACCATGACGATTCAAAAGTATTACTTTATGTAGTCTAATTGAATAAAGATACTTTTGACTTTTGACTTTGACTTATTTTTCCAAAATTATATACGAATATTTAGCATAGTTGTTCGTTCATATGACATTAAGAGTAGCAAATCGTTTGAGCTTTTCTATGCTTCGTCGTGGGAATATAACAAGTATTCTTGTTACTAATGTCCCTACAGTACATAAGCTAGGTACATAGATCGCTTCTGGCCGCTGCCGTGATTAATACATTCAATAGACTGCGAGGTACTGAAACCTCTTTACTGTCATAATTGAATTTGCTACTACGCAGATATTATTGTATGGGAATCACGTTATAGACTTATTTTGGTTATTAGGTAATTATGTTGGTAATTATTATTTGAGGTGATTCTAAAAGACTAAATTTATCTTGGAGGAATGTCGTAGGTACATTACACTAATATGACTGGAATCTGATGATCGGTTGAACTTTCTAATGATACATCGACGATTACAATCCTTTATTTTTGGCATGTCCATTAAGTAAATTATAGTAGGTAAATAAAACGTTTCTTTGTTGAGATTAATGCCTTCAATAGACTGCTAGGCACTGAAACCTCTTTAATGTCATAATTGAATTTGCTGCTACGCAGATATTATTCTACCAAGATCGGTTTATTTTACAGGATGTAATTTGGTCATTTACTATGACATTTATAAACTGAATATTTAAATTTCAAATTGGTCGCCCTTACTTTATTTAGTAATGTCTTTTTGTTCTATTAAAGTAATTTGCATCGCAGTTTATCACGAGGTCAGATCACGAGGACTTATTGGAATTTAAAATTGACAGATTAAAGAAAATGAATTTATACTAATTACATAATTTATTGAGAGTGCACCGCGCAGTATGAGGAAAATGATTTTCCTGAGCAAATAACTTTATATATGAAACACGTACGGATTATTTTAAATCGTAATCGTCCAATGTAGGAGTATAGATTAACAGTGCATTCACTATTCATAAACGCACAGAGATGTAACAAGTGGTGCATCGTGGATGCTGCGATCGATACGCCGGCGCGGGCGGGCGCCGCCCACGACCCTGTACCGAGCTCCACAAATAGCCGACCTCCCCCCCTTATCCCCTAATAAGGTTATTACTATCCCCCTGTTTACCTGCGAGCGAAATGAATTTTAATATTACGTAATCGCAATTCGAACCGACGCTAATTTGTTTTTATTTACATATTTTGAGTGCACTTTGTTGAATGTACAAACGAATTAAAGGTTGTAAATCTAATAATTTAATAAAGGTATTGAATACATAAAATCCTCTTTTGTGAGAAAGTCTTTAAGAAACCTTTTTTTTCGGTGGCCAGTGTCAATCTACAAAGCGATCACTGTTGAATGTGAAGAGGAGCTATTTAATCAAATGCCTCTATCTAAGAAATTAGAATGGTAGCAATTTATTTGATGCCATCATTGCTCTTAATCTTTCGAGCCATAACAATTCTGCGAATGTTGAGAACGTTGAAAACTGATTCTTTCATTAGTATCATCTTTTCGAATATCGAATTATTATATCGTTCATCTATACATGATTTTTAAATGAGTTTTGTTATGATGATTAGGTTATGTTGCTAAATATTGTTTTTAATAGAACACAGATACACAGACGGATAATATTATGTTACAAAGTCTTAATTTGGTTGCTAATATTAAAGGTATAAAATATAGAATGAAGATTAACTTCTTTGTTTCCTCCTTTTTTATATTAATTGTTGTAGGGAATGTAAAAATAAAATTTAGGTATATGAAAATATTTCGAACAAAACGCATCATATTATGTTTTATGGATTAGGGTTTTTTGGAAAGAATAACAGTAGTTCAAAACATCGTCCGACGAGAGACGTTATAATTTAATCAAACTGAGATGAATAGGTAGGTTCGATCAAAAGCGCAGTCCACAGTAATTTGAAACGATTCTATTGCATAACTTAGGTAATATATCCGGAAGGAAGAAACCCAGATAAATCACTTTCACCGCATCGTTAACCTGTAACGCAGTTGAATATTTCATTATTATGGCAAAACAGCTATTATACGAAAAAGTGTAATCAAGATAGCCATCTTAAAAAAGATCAACATTAATTTGTCGGACTTAAAAAGCTCCGTTACGTTTGTTATAAGTTAAATACAAATGCGATTGCGAGGTTATAACTACTACGTCGAGTTGACCTAAAATACTAAAGCAAGAATAAGAGTGAATTTTATAAAAATGTTAAATATTGGTGTACATAAATAAACCTACGATGACTTCAACTTTGAATTGATAGAATTTTTGTAGCTTCCAACACCATCACCTCTTTATGTTAAATCATTTTGAATTTCGAATGTTACCCGAAAAACGTCATTAACATCTCTTCACAATCGAACTTTATATAGGATTTTACTGAGATTAGCAATTAAAGTACCTATCGCGAAGTTTAATGTTAGCTACGTACCGATAAGCTTGTTTCGAAGCCGCAAAAGTGGATAGTGTCCATAATAGCGTTCTGTGTACAGTGCAGTAATGTATCTACACAATAAAATTAAACAAAGTTATATCGTAATGAACGTTTTGACTCACATGCTGTTTGTGTTGCAGGTACGTATGCAGATAAATGGGCGTATTGGAAGTCATCTTGTTGTATGGTAATGCAGGCTTTGTTTTAAAAACTTCTCATTGTTTCGTCCCGGCCGCGGCGGCCCATCACGCGATTCACGTGTGTTCCTGCTATCACACAATACGAAACTTCATACTATTGAATACTTATAAGATTTTAATAGGATTGTAAACCCTTGAACGCTAAGAAATTACGTCTCAATGAGGTCGTGTCACTGCGGTGCAGATTATGGATTATGCATATGCATAATGCAGATAAATACAGAAATGAATTAATGAATTTATTCAACGTAATAATGAAATAAATAACTTTCATATTAAGAAACATTTGGAATAGTTTAGACAATTTCATTTTCATAGTTTTTTTTTTGTTTTTGACTGCGGTCGCCTGATGGTGAGATGACGTCGCGTGTTAAGTTTAAGTATTAAGTTTTTAAATGTAATTTATGGAGAGATAGATGTTGGCCATTCATCACAATATTACTTTGTGACATCAATAAAACTATTTATAATAAACGCTTTAAGTCCAGTGCGCGCTATCAGCTGGTATTATTAAATTTATCAATGGGTGTTGTTATCTTTTTACCCTTTGACGCATTGCAAAATGCTGAGTGAATCACTGGAAACCGAACATTACATAGAAAACATCTGTGTTGCGAATAGCATGTGTATACCACGTGTCACAGACGGTATTATCTTAACAATAAACACCGCATCTAATTGCCTCATTATTTTATACATAAGTATTATTATACATTTTTATTATACTCGCAACTTTAACCGCGATATCAGCTCTTATTGCTATGGGCTTTGGGTTTATATATTTTACAACCAAATTAAATATTACCAGAATTGTTATCAAACTTCCATACTCCGAATGGACTCAAGTAATACATCTTTTATCAATATATTTTCAAACGTTTCTACGATATGAGATCATGTTTAATTTCAGACAAGGGTAAGAAGAAACGTATCCTTTTAGAAACGGTATCTTATTACTTACTCAAATATAGCCTCCACATATAACAATAACTCCTTAGTATAAGTTAAATGTCGATCTAATTGTAAAACGAAAGCTAACGAGACGAACGATCCAATCAAATCGCAGTTTCTATACGATAGTAATTATCATTCGAAAATCGACTGCAAATTGACGACAATTTAATGGCTACACCAAGTGTGTCCTCAATATCTAGAAGCAAGATGAATTTTACAGAATGGTCTTCTTCTGTTATGTACATTAACGATCATATAGCCGGGTAGATACTGTTTCTTAATCGTTTTACTAAAATAAGCAACGCCTGTATCAAATATGTATGATGCAATCTTAAAATTGGTTCCAACATTCGTATTTAATTGCAATTGCATTTTGTTATTATCGCTGTTATATTTCGCTATTCCAAATGTGTGAAAAACTTTGCAGCAATAAATATTTGAACCATAAAACAAAATATGTGCATTCGAACATTTTAGATATGGGTTTATTTTTTACGTATTAAAGTATCAACTAACAATTGCAAAAATTTACGCCTAGCCAGTTTACGAGCAATTAAGCTAGCTATTATAAAGTAGCATTAAAATTTCTAGAAAAATATTTAGAATATTAAGATTTTATACGCCACTTATGATCATGAAATCGAACATCATTGCGTGTTCACTTGATTGAATCAAACGAAAGTGGGACAATGCACCTAAACTATAACAAGTGTGAGGCATCGTCAATTGAATTAAATTTCGAGTGTGAATTACACGACGAATAGTGAATACATTATCGTACATTAGGGCTGACATTGTATATGTATTTACACAATAAGTTATTTATTTATTTAGAGAGAGAGAGAGACAATGTACAAGAATGCGAGTATAAATAAGATGAGCCTCATTCATATTCACGGTGACATCAAAGGGCTTGAACATTTGCATGTGGCGTTCGCACAGATCGCGACAGCCGGCCATTTGGAACAGATCCTGGCACATCACTCACATACTGAGACAGCTCTCGCCGATTGAGAATACGAGATTAGTGCGTGTGCCACAATAATATCTTATTTCGTCTTCATTTACAATATAGTCACACATAATCAATGCACTGAAATGCTCTGTGACTCATTGTATTAGATAATATGTAATTATATTACCATGTTAATGGCTGGCAGTTGGTTGATGGATAAGCAATGAGATACAGTGGAAATGTACGACATAAATAAGTCAAATAGAATTTTTGATGAGTGTAACAGCTGAGCGTCAGCTGACGTCGGCTGTAGCGTTTATATTCATATCGTTGAAATTGTCCGATTGTCGTCGGTCGGGTGAGTTCATCGCTCAAGCTATTCAGTACAAACTACATATATGCATGCTACAATGTTGATAGAGTCGCCTATTGAATCCGCGGCGCGGCCCGCCGGCGCAGCCGTGCGTACACAATTGAGAGGCCACCACGGTGCGATTGGAGATTGCTTCTGGAATGTATGAGATGTTGCGCACAATACAAACATCATATTTACACATAAATTGGATTAATAATATTGCACGTGAGCTTTCTAAATCCCGCGCAAATCTTTATTTGAACTACAATAAAAGGATAGAATGTAGTATTGTATAACGCTTTTGATTCAGATTTTACTTTACGATACGAGATTAATAAACGATGAAAAAAATCTGGCAGTGCAACGATCATCAACCATTTTGGCAGTATGAGCTTTATTATAAGAAAATTTTCATTCAACATGGCAAAATGAAATAAAATTGTTTTTTTTCATTGAAAAGGAAAACTTTAGATTTTAATGGAATTACATAATATTTTGTGTTACTTATATCCGAAAGCCCTAAGCACTTTTATCCAGTTAGTATACAACGGAGCGGAAAAAATATATTTCAATGAACAGAACGATAAAAAAATTTTAGAGTTGCTTAGTAGGCGTTTGGCACTAACATCATAAAACTGGTCACATAAATATGACCTACTGTAAGTTTATTGACCTAAAGTCGATTATACAATAGGCAGGTTTGTACGAATAGTTGTGCCAAAAAAGTGTAAACAAGTATAAAATAGTAAGAGATCGCGAAGGCTCGCAAGTGGTCGGTGTCGCAACTCGCGAGCGAAGGCGCGGCCGCTCACCTCGCCGCCGTCTGCGCGAGCCGATAGCTGCGGTCACGCGCACCTTCGATTCCTTTCTAAAGTGCTTTCTACATCTACATTTGCACGGTCTGCGACGCTTCATAGCACTGTCTCACCTTCATGCTTTTCCAGGTGAAATATATAATGTTTCAATGCAACCAAATGAGAATTCGTCGCGGATGTCTTAACACTTCTGCTCGCAACTCGCAACCAAATACATTTATTCATTGAGCGCTCGTTGCTTGCATTTTACATTAACATTCCGATCGACGTACGTCATGTGATTGCCTGTATGATGATAATGCCTTAAGCGACGTTTACATTCTTTAAGTGACATTTAATGAGTGATATGCAATATTTTCAGAGGTCACGATGTACTAGAAGCATAATTGAAAGTGAAGGTGTTGCATAACTCGATTGTCTTCAATCTTCCGTCTACATTGTATACTTTTACGAGCTAGAATCGAGAGGAATCAACTCTTGTTACGCGGGCACGCTAATTACAGTCCATTACAGTATAAATCCTATTGCATGCCGACAGTGATTATTAGAAAGTTACGGTGTTGCAACTAGTTCCTTGGCCCTTACTTATTCTTTCTAGTATTGTATAAGCGAGGCACCTACTTTCGTTCGAGCAATAAATAAACGTTCTTGTCCTCCGTTGTACACCAGTTCCGGCTTAGAAAATGGAAACAACGATTGATGATTCTTTTCGAGACACACGAAATATCTTTTAAGTAAAATGTTTCAAACCTTACACGGAAACGGACCACTCATCGAAATGGAATGCCGCCAACTTTGCAAACGCCAAAACATGAAGCTATGGTATTTTTTGTGTGTATCTTACTTTTTGCTTAAATTAGCGTCAAGCAATGTAGCTGTAAATTTTAGAATTGTTTAGATAAAAGAAGTCATGTGTCATTGTCTTGCGTCTATTTTTTTTCAAACTTCTTTTTACCTATAGACGGTTCCATTTCATTGTTTATTTATACTTGAGTTATTTAGATAAACATAAGTAAATAAACAATTCCTATCGATTCTAAACATGCCGTAGTCACATTACAAATAATTTAATGATTAAATTTTGTATTAATTGTATTTAAAGCATATTTATGAATGAAGAAGAGTCACTAACGACAAATACCTTTATCTATGTTGAACACAAAACAAATATGCATTTAGCATGCGTCAGATGGAATGCCGTATCGTGTGAACCTCCCGTTTACGCCTTCGGCCGTTGTGACTCATACAGGGTCTGAATTCTCCAACAAATCTTCAATCTATGCTATCAAGAACGGCAATTAAACAATAAAATACAATAATAACAGTAATCTAAGACTGTCATAGTTGAATATTTTATCACTGTGATTGATTAACCGAACACTTAGAGTGTGTCGCTCATAAGCTCTGTTTCCAATTTCATAAAGGCATATCTAGTTCAAACGACACATTTAATCTGTAATATATAATAACATTTCAATTTCACTTTAGAAAACATGCAGTACGTTTACAACGCGTGACTCGATAGACACTTTGATAACGCCATTGTTATAAACAAAGAGAAAATCACATGTCATTATAACTGCCGACTGCGATAATATAATCATCGGTGAGGTAATGATAATGTAGTTTGTGGTTACAATCCCTGTATTCTTCAGTTGCTTCTTCCCGGCCCTATTGTAATTAATGTCTATTGAATTTGAGAAGGTCGGGAACTCAATCAAGTAAATTTACCCTCCTTACAATACAATGATTCTCACTACTTGCTGATATACATATAACAGCAATTGCTGAGTTTCCCAAATTATTTCTTAGGTCATCGTAAATACCTACAAAGACTTGAGAAGCTAGCTACTAATAAAAATTTAGGCAGTTGTCTCATGGGTTTTTACTACTTTTTCCAGTTATGGTATGTTTACCGTTTTAAGCAGGCGTCATTAATTGTCTTTATATCGCTCTAAATCAGACCGTAGTAACCCTCGTCCGTTTTATTGATATTCAGTCTGGCTCACGCGGCATGATTAGAATTTAAATATTGTAAACTATTTATTAACGTCTCTAGTATCACAATGCCTTGGTTGTGATACTAGAGCGAGGTCCACGATTTTGATGTTCTAATTCTTACGAAAATTGCAATTTCGTGGTTACATATTTAGTCGTTTACAAACAGCTAGCTAGTTTAAATTTTTTTCTTCTACATACCTAGTCTAGATGTACATTTTCTATTGTTTTTAAATTTAAATACCTAATTTATAATTCTGAAAAAATATCTAGAATAAAAGCAATATTTCAATTTTTACTTATCCTTTTATTAAGCTAATGTTAATCTTTTAATAATTAATTAATTGTTCCGAAATACAGAAAATGTTTCCAGCTCATGTCAGTGTTTTTTTACTCGCTTATTTGACTTGACGAAACTAGCGGTGCGTTGTTTTTCTTATTTCCCTTGGGAAACCACGACCACTACGACATTCGAGATAAAACTGGGAATTGCTTCAGAGCTGTCTTCACTTCTAAAACTAAAATAATTTTTATTGGCTACTAGCCACTCCCCGCGGTTAAACCCGCGTAATTTCCGTTCCCGGACAATACAGGGATAAAAATGTTAATAATGTGGGGTATAAGGAGGTGCCTGCCCAACTTTAGGCAAATTCATTTAGTAATTTTTGTGTGAAAAAAAAGCATCAAAAATTTTGCAACTTCACGGTCCTATCGCTTAATAACGACAAAATAACGAGGTACAATTATTTTAATATTTTTTGTTTAGTTTTAAATAGTGTTGTTTCCGTTGAATATTCCCTACTTGATTAATTCTCTTTTAAAAGAGCAGGTGGGTCGGTCTAATCGAGGATGTTTTTCAAGATGAAGCTATTTTTAGATTTATTTTCCAACGCTGGCTATTTTTCTTTGTATTCGCTTTCCACCTTTTGTTATAGAAGTATTTAAATCATCTTAGAACATTTTTCTTTATACATATTTAGTTTTTTTAGTTTCCTTTTAAATACAAAAAAAAAAAACTTTAAATGATTATGTCGTACCTATAAATACTAATTTATATCTACGTTTATTATCCAACAAACAATTCAACATAATAACGCGATAACAATCACACATATCTCAAATTCGTTTTGCAGATTTGAATCAGAAATATTTAAGCAAATTCGTGCGAAGATTAGTAATAGTAGTTTGTGTAGTTGTTAGCTGGTGCGTAAGGTCATTGCCGCTCGTCGCCCCCTCGTGGCCCTCATTTAGGCGTTAGTAGTAAATAGTAATCACTAGCCGTCTCCACTACCACACAGTCTCAATGGAAACGAAATACGTAGTGAAATGTTCGTGCTAATAATATTTACAGCAAAAACTCGCATGCAATAAACGGATAATCGTCGAGGTGCTACCTTGAACTTGTACGTAAAATATTACGAGGACATTTTTATACGCAGTTACCGTTTCATTGCTAATCTTCGCATTCTCTTTACATAACTTATCTTTATTATGTAAATTTCGGTAGGAAAGTAAGCGTGTATTTATGACCGCAGTTTAGCAGTCGAGAATTGTTTTAATATTTAAATAATACCTAACTAAATTCTAACTTATTTATTTACTTTATTCTAACTGTTATAGGTATTCCAGTTTTTGTTATGTTAGGAATACACGAATGTGTTTTTTAATTATAACTTTGTTATTATGTAACTGTAAACTGTTTAAACATTATTATGAAGCTTTCTTTTTACAGATTGTGTTAGTCTCTATATGTTTGTAAGGACTACATAAATCCAGTATGTATTGTTGTATGTTATATCGTGAGCCATAGCGCCTGAACTGCGAACCCCATTTAAATGATTTTGTCTTATCATTTTCGTATTCGGATTACAGTTATTGACCTCCGAGTATTTCTTGTTGCTACAATTAATACAACAAAATGATTACGAAAACACTAATCTTACGTTCTTTAGCTCCGTGTTTGGATGTTTGTTATTCTTTCACGCAAAAACTACTTTCGATTCGGCAAATATTTTGCATACAGTTAGATTAGACGCTGGATTAACACAGAATTACTATTTATCCCGGCATTGCCTCGGGTTCGACAATTACGCGAATAAAGCCGCAGAGCACGGCTAGTAAGTTCATAATTGGTTTTTAAGAATGTCAAGAGTGCAGTATTGTAAGAATGAGAGGAGGGATAGTTTAATCTAATGACGCAGAGCAAAGTAATTGATCATTGGTTGTGCGTAGGTGCTGCACCTGCTCCGACTATGTAGACCAAGGCGAGTACATAGATTTTATACGTTTGCGTGCATATATTATTGTCGGTATTACATCAACGCTCGAGAAAACAGTTTAGAAAGTTAAAACGGTTTATTCCACGATTTAACATTTTCCCAATGTACACGTAATACGCATTTATACAAAAGCGCTAATAACATTATCTATGATCGTAATCGTGTCGCAATTGTGTGCAATGATCACAACATACTGTGTGAAAAGTACAAAATTCTTAATAGGTTATTGACATTATTTTATTATCTATGGGAACGTTTGTCGTATATAATAACAATGGTTCATCTCAATATATAAACATTAATGAAACAATATCTTATCTGTATAATTATTTAAGAATAGCATCAACATATTTTGTATTTTGTTGTTTTTAATGTGTATTTTCGTCATCTACTTTTTACGGTAGAACTATGTTTACCGATTCGCATGTATTCATTATTATTGTTGTCAAAAAGTACCAGTGACTGGCAAATTATTTAAAACATAAAAAATAAAAAACGTATCGTTATCTCGCAGCGGAACTAATTACCTCCGATTACAAATATTTAACTTGAAAAGGGATAAGCGACGCTATCCGCCACCCACACATTTGTCGTCGCGTCCGCGTCGTGTCAGACGGATTCGACCAGTGTTCTTTTAGCGAAACATTAAAACATATTTCTACACGAGGTCTTTCATTCATAACAATGGCGTGAATGAGTTCCATTAAGGGCTACTAATTGACCGACATCCGTACAATAAGGTGGACACGCGATGGTGTAATATCCTATATGTTAGTCAAATGATAGGTCAATGTTATAAGTAGTTTAAGCCCAGAATGATAGAGCGATACCCATTTGAGGTGATTTGTATACCTGGGCTTGTGATTCTTAGGAATTTTGGTTTATAAGGTACTAGGTACTCGTATAAACCTTGATCTTGAATCACTCTATTAAAAAAACGGAAGGGAACCGGTTGCGTAGTTTTAAAGATATAAGAATACATAGGTACCTATATTCCTATACAGAGAAAGCGACTTTGTTTTATACTAAGTAGTGATATAAGATATCAGCGTTAGAAGCAGATGGCATGTCATATAGAGGTTTTTCGGAAATTTGTATTCGTGGCATTGTGCGAATACAAAGCATGGCGTAGGTGGCGCTATCGCTGACGCGACGGAAGAGGCGCCGTATCCTGGAGATAAGCCGAGCCTCATCTGCGCCGATCCAATCGATACTCTAAACACCACATTTTAAAAATCACTTTACCTTTTACTTCGATGCTGTACTAATACTGCAACTCTATTTGCATAAGTGAATACAAATAACCAATATCGCATCTACATATTGCGAAACGGTTATCGAAAACAAAGTTTGCTACATCGTGCGGGTACGTTGTATTCACCATGTATATGTATACAAGGTATATACAATGATGCTAATGACATTTTTTGCAGCCTACACGCTGAGTTGTTGTGATTGCGTGTACGTATTCTTTCTGCAACCATTCTAAATAATACATTACATGCGACTGAACTTGTGCTCCACTTATGTTATCGTTTATTGTCATGGCGGTTAACTAACGTGTTTCCAAAATATAGTTAAACTAAACTAAAATTCCAAAATTTAGTTAGGCTCAATGTTGTTGTTATAAAATCAGAATGCATATTCTCATCCACGCGTGATGTTATCGGACCGTAAGCCGTCATTAAATTGTTATCTTTGCTCTAAATATTTGTCCGATATCAGTCACAACTCACAAAATGGTAGCGGTTGCTTCATTCATTCCTCTTTAAATTAAGGAGCGACCGTTACGAATTAGCCGTGACGTAAGCCGGTCGGCACACACTAATGTGTATGAGATGATGTGTTTTTATAATGTATGCAATACGCGAGAGTAATTTGTATTCAGAGCAGGTGCCGGTACATGGGGCGGGCGACATTAGCCACGGGCGTCTCGCGAGTCGCGTTTCGGAGGTCGATGCTCTGGTAACGCTAATACGAGTACAACACAATTAACCATTAAACCAATTTTTTAAATTGCACACCGATAACTGTTTATCTCATCTTTACGCAAGGTCTAATTTGTTTCAACTTCCTTTTGGATGTCGAAACAGATCTCTGATAGTGCTTTTTTGTAGTTAAAATATTTGGTATTAATTTATTAATAATATCATTATACTTATGCCTGCTAATAGTCATGATACATATATAGATTCAAAAGTGTTACTTTAAGTATTCTAGTTCAATAAAGATATTTTTCACTTTGTATTATATTGACTATATTTTCTACAGCGAAAGCATGGCTAGAAGTAAAAGATGAACGCACACCGTAATAAATGAAAATATTACAAAAATGATTTGTTACGTGTAATCATTATTAAAGAAGTTAATTTGAGTTAGCCAGATAACTGATTCATTCGGCGACTTGCCAATGATAACGTCTGATATTTGTTTTGCGACAATACTCGAAGGCCCGCTAGCGCAATCTTGCAGTGGGTTTATATAAAACTAGAGTCATTCGTAAACATTATCTTTTATAAACATTCCATATTTACCTTTATGAGTCACAATTCACAGGCTTACATCGTAATAGGATTTACACATACATATTTGAACAGTCGTTATCATACCGCTATCATTGCATTTAATTGTTAGAAAGTTGGCGTTGTTTACTATATTGTGTCGTAATTGATAATTAATTCATACACGCATGTTTATGCAAAGCGGTACCTCTGATTGTTTCTGTTTAATTATTATTTTGAATGAAATAATTTTACCAATAAATGTTCAAAATAAATTTGTTTCTGCGAACAAAATCTCAATTCTGTTAAAATCATATAACTTAGTTAAATTTTATAGTTAGTAACTTTGCCAAGTTCGTTGAACTATATCGAGTTGTCGAGGAAGAGGTTACTGCTTTATAATTTGATATAACATTTGTCTTCTTGATAACATACTTTTTAACATTTATCATGTATAAAATATTAACATACTTGATAAAATTTAAACGTAAAAGGGGATTAGGTAGATGTATACATTCTAATATTGCTAAATTACATGTCGTGTCGTGTTTAATGACTGACCCAAACATATACTATTATAAATAGATAAATAATAGATATTTCAGGACTTGTGCTATGGCAACTAGATAACGGAATAAATTACATGGACATACTTTTCTTAAGTAAATTATAAATATATTTTTCCGTTGTGGGGATCGAACCCACTCTTCGCGTCCAAAGCAGTTGTGCTACCACTGCGCCAAGCGGTCGACTATCAATAAAATATATAAAATTTATGCTGTATGTCACAGGTATGCAAAAAGTTCATACACAAACAATATTTTTACACTTCGCTTCTACTCACCTATGCAGGATTATAATTATAATTGCAATAAAGCCGAGTCCAAAAAACAATTAAAAAACATCAATGCGACCTTGCCATTTGCCTTTCAGATTCTCGTAATTATCTCGTTGGCCTTCTCGGGAAGCTGGCTATGCTAAATGTTAAAATTTAAATGTCCTGTTTTGTGAAGCTCGCGAATGATAAAAGAATGCACCGCCTTGTCTCAGAGCCGCTCATTCGATTCTGAACAGTTGACGGAGCATCTCCGCTGATGCCATTGAGATAAGATCCTTGATGCGAGAACGGAGCCGGTTTATGACTATGTTATTTGACTTTAATATTTTTTATTGTTGTACTGCAGCGAAAGCCGTGCAGCCTAGTTGCATTACAGATAGCTCGAAGTCGCGTCATTGGCCCCGATCCAGGAATAGACTATCCACGGTTCAAGTGTACACCATTTCCGGTTTATATGGGCTGTAGTATGCCTGGTTGGCGCCAGGATAATTGAGTAATGTAATTCTTGTAAGTCTGGTCCATTTGTACGCATCAAGACACATTTAATAACTACTACGATAAAATATAGTTCTGTAGCATCTCAAGTAGCCAACTGGCTGACATTGTATTCTGATTTAACAGAGGATTAAATAAAATATGAAAAAATAATATTTATTCGTGCGATATAAGCATATAACGTTCACGACTTCAGTTTCGAATTTCAA
This sequence comes from Eurema hecabe, assembly GCA_026213755.1. Lineage (NCBI taxonomy): Eukaryota > Metazoa > Arthropoda > Insecta > Lepidoptera > Pieridae > Terias > Terias hecabe. The sequence continues at coordinate 6,775,588 of JADANM010006787.1, read as the reverse complement.
TGAACATTTTCTTCTATATAAATGAAAAAAGAAGTAAATCGTTTCATTACATCCAATTAACGATGGTTGGTATAGTCAGTTCATGTTTAATCATCTTTATCTATACATCTATAATTTTGATAAAGAGGTACTATTTAGCACCAATATCCAGTTTTTGTTAGTAAGCGATGCTTTAGGCAACTGGAAAGCCTTGACGTGAAAACAGTACGATAAAAGCGACCTTTATTAATAGAAAAGCAATATTCTTAATATAAGACGAGGCGTTGTATTAAATTTGATACATGATATCTGCGACATAGCAGTGGGCGGATGAAGGAAAATGGCAGTTTTTCACAGAAACCATAGGGTATAACGACAGTGCGTGGGCGCTACGTCGGGCCAACACCCGTGGGTGGCCCCGGGAGCCTGCGCTCAACAGACGAGCTTTTTCAAAGCTTTTCAATAGAATCTGTGTACTCACGTCGGAATAACACAGAAAAAATATTTATTCAGCCCGTTGTAATCGTGGAATCATTGACTGCAAATAATTGTTTTTTTTTGCGGTAATGCTCACGTATGGCTATTATTAGGAGAGGGAAAGAGATACCGCCCTCAAACCGACTTAGTTCAATATCTTCATATACAACAAAATCATGAAAACCTTACGGACTCAGATTGAAGAAAAAAACAAGAATTACGTACTGAGCCAAAAATGTTTATTACATAATTAATTACTATTTAAATGAAATTCTTCTTACTAACACCAGTCTTGGCCATTATTCCATTGGTACAACGTGAACAAAATTGAATAAAATACATAACTTTATTTTAACACAAATGGAGCAATTAGGCTTACGCTGGGTGATGCAAGAGCGTGTTGTTTCAGCGGATGATCCAGACCAGATTAGATAAGCGAAGCTTTATCACGAACACCGCCGCTGTTCCACTGATAACTTAGGAAAATATTGGCATTTATTAATAAGTCTAGAAATAGCAGCTAAATTCAAAATACATTAATATTGATGCCCTATATAGTATACGTAAGAATAATTATACTTTTATTAAACTTTCATAACCTGAAATCTTCTATGATGTCCTATAAGCTTCAAACTATAACCAAAATAATTGTTACTTAATATATAGTTAAAAGACTTTTGTATTGTGACTATAGCCACGTCAAAGAATTGTAATCTGAAGTAAATGTCATAAACAATTTTATTTCTCTGACGTCCATTTCGGGTAATGAATAAAGCTATTTTTAAATAAATCACTTATACTTGCAGTAAATATTATTAATGTATCTTTTAATGAAGCTGCCAGTCAACTAGGTATTGAATATACACGGTTATAATACAGCAGTAGGCCGGTTCGTGCGCGTCCTCACATTTACTATGTTAATGAGTTCCCAGAACGTCTCGACTCGATTCGAGCTAAGCGCTCAGATAACTTCCTTTTGCACTTCTTGACATTCATTTGGAAATTCCAAACGAAGACGAACAGTAGCTATTCCTGATAAGATACATAAATTCCAGTGGGAAATTCCATATTGGTGTTTACTGATTGATAGTAATGGTAAATAACAGACCTTCGACGTCTGAAAGCATATTGAATTAAGACTACAATATCTATTTTTAAAATATACTGCTTTTGTTAATTCTTCGAATCGATTAATTGAGAATCGTCATAACCGTGTAAGTGCTGGCATGTGCGTCAGCAGCGAGATTAGGTATTCGATACTCACGTTTCAATTATCCGAGCCCGATAGGAGTATCATAAAAACGTAGCCGCTAAATTGGCTGTGCCAGCATGAAATCGATACGGATACCACGTATACGAAGTTTACTTTTCTTAACGTTTGTAGGTTCATATTTTTGACAGAATAAATGACATGTAACAACTCAATAACGGTTCAAATATCTTCGCTTGAAATTTTCTAGGTAGCAATAATATCCCAAGACACTGAATAAAAATCGGACCCCTACAGAAGTGGAACTAACCTTTACAAGCCTTTTACTATTTAATTTATTGAATCCAATTTGAATATAACATTGGAACTGCGTATTACGTTATAATAACAAACATTTCGACTACGATTTCGTCCATGACCCTGCCGGACGGAGTGGACAGCAACATTTACATAACAAGAGGGCTGATTCCGGCGCGAACGCACACCATCGTCACCTAGACGTTTATTCAATTAAATATAATCAGTCGATGAATGATCGCTTCAAATACGCCTAACTTCTTTGTACTTTGTATAGTCCTATAGAGAACCTTATAGTTTTTGAGCGGAAAGACACATGTGAGCCTTTAAGACGTTTTAAATTAATCATCTATGTTTTCTGATTCATCATGTTTATTTTTAGAAAAAAAAAACTTTGAGGAAAAATATTTCGTTTCGTTTTCTTCTGTAATGTCTTTTCAAAAATCCTACAACAATATTATCCATGTTTTTAAGCTAAAATTCTTGCAAAACCTTCAATCATGTTTCAAATACTTTCAAGTACCTACATTTTAATAAACATCGTGATACAGTTGGTAGATAGAAGCAATCATTACGTACGTCTTTCTAAGATCGATAACCACTTGGGAACGTCTCTTCGATATGTCCGTAAGTAAACAAATTACTGAACTATTCTTAGAAATTGCATTGCAATAACAACGTTTCAAAGAACCATATTTTAAACATAGCCTCTATACATGTAGGTAATATACCGTCTTATATAGATTACCTAACAAAAAACATAAAAATACATGCGATTTATCGTGTTTTTTGACTAGTAGTAGTTTTTCAAATAATCAAATAAGTATCTTATACCTAGTTGGCCCATTACAAATTAAAAACAAAATTATACAATTAATTTTAAACCTATGACCCTATTAACGATGAACACTACGCTTCTAAGAACCTTGTTTAAAGGGATATATGTATGATAAAACCTAAAAAATATATATTTGCGCACGTCCACTTTGTTTACACAATAATGAATCAGCTAATGCTTTGTCAGAACTTCGGTTTATGTTACCAGGGGAAACCCCGATTGCACAATCGGATTGTATATCGCAGATTCAAGGAAATTTAAGCAAACTTAAAAAAAATGTTCTTTAAGAATAGTATTTAATGATAAATACCTATCCTTGTATTTAAATCATATTGGAAAAAAGATATAGATACATACCTTCTTATTGAATTCTGAGTCTAGATTATTAATTGTTGTCTGGCTTATTCTGAGTTAGTATCAAGCTTTAATTACAAAACAGTCGAACGACTTAGTAATTCTGAGGTAGAATAATACATTTAAATAGTTTTTCTGTCGTTATTTCGATTTTGGAATTAATTTTATATTGTACGTTTGTTATTTTGATAAGTACCTAACTGGTTTGTACCAGTAATAATCCATACAGATTTGGATAAATACTTGTTTTCCCAATGGATAACCTTGAAGATTAGATAACGTTGCACATAATTATTTTTAAGCTTTTAATCAACATACATAAAGAAATTTAAATAAACAGCAAATGTTTTTTCATAGTTCTTACATAATAACAACACGGTATTTGAGTTTGTATCCGTTAATGATTAAGTTAGTAGCTTTTAGTATTACAAAGATATCATGTAAGCTGTCTGGTAGTTCCATCAAGCATGAACGTTGAGCGTCAAGAGTCAAGACACTGATGCCATAATCACTGACACAGATTGTGGCTCATCGACGAACAAGTCGTGAGCCGCCATGACAGCAAACCATTTAAAAGGCAAATACCGTCACGATGCGCTTACGCGGATGTCGATTTTCGTTATGCGGTTAATGTAATAAGACCCTAATAATTAATGATGTTTTATTTATAGCACCCTTCTTGTAATACTTAATAACATTTTTACGGTTCAATGCGTGTTGGTTTTTATGTGAATTATAAGGTCTTGTTTTTGTTTACGATGAAAATTGACGATGCTGAACACCGGTAACAATTAGATAGATATCAAAGTGAAATGTTATATAACAATATCGAATTTTTGACTCCAAGAAAACAGTGCAATTTTGTTAGGTAGTTCTGTGATCTGTCCGAGTATAGGTGACAAAGTAGAGCCTATCTGAAGACAATCGTTTTGTTCGTCGATCGTGGTTCTTAGCAATTGACAACGATTTATTCTCATGGTTGATGATCATACGCTTAGTCAGCTGACTGTCCAATTTTTAGAACTTTATCTCATTAAGAGCTTTACTCATTCCTTGGGGCGTTGACCCAAGAGTGGGCTTTGAATTCATTAGACTAGCTGTTAAAAATCAATAATGAATTTCAGATTGACGGACGTGTGGCACGTGTGCCTGCGCCACGGATGCGTCGCGGGCGGCGGCGTGCAATGATCTGCTAGAGGAAGCGATGGTGGGCGTGGGCGTGGCGGAGGGGGGTGGGGGTGCGGGCGGCGCGCCCGACGGATACTACGGCGAGTACTACCCGCAAGAACCGTACTATGTGCCGCCGGAGATGTGTCCGCACCCTCAGCAGCACCCGCAGCATACGCACATGTGCACCATGCACGCTGATTACAGTAAGTAGATTGTTCAATGATCGCGCTATAAAACTAAAAACAATCTCTATCATAACGTTTATTATATAGTCATAATCTCAAATGAGAGATAATGAGGTTACCTGTATGCATGATTACGTTTGCTTGTATTAGCAGCAATTGCTTACATAAAACATAACTAAAATGACAAAGTCGAGATGATTCGCTAGTATAAGTAAATAGTACAATGTAGTCGCCGTATTATGGTTTTGTGTCGTTTACTTGTCCATGTAGCTTTTAACTTTGTAACAACGGCAAAGCTCTTATCTTATCTCGTAACTTCGTAAGCGTTAACACCGCAAAGTAATTTGAAGTATACACATATTAAAACACTACTTACGTAATCGTAAAGCATATTGAATGGTTTAAAGCCTTAACCTTACACATAGGTATTAGACTGGAATAAAAGATTACGAAGGGGAGCGGCAGGCGACGATGGCAAATTGAGACATGTCATGGTTGGTTTCCCATGTCTTCCGCCGTCGTACAACAACAAGCTTTTGTTATGCATTCATTTAATGTTATCGTGGCCATAATGCGATGTGTGCGAATCTCCATGTCGACAACATAATAAAACGTTCGTTTGTTCTCGGCCACTGCTTTTGAATTGTTGGATGGATGTCTTGTTTATTAGACAATGACTACTTAGTGCGTTGCTTACTTTTTCTTGTCGTAGTTGTTTTGTTTAATATGTAAGATTTCTTTTTTTTTATAAAACTAAGAAATAATCCGTAGCTTTTTTTAATAAGAATAACTGCCAGTAAGATACCCAGACATTTTTAGCTGTAGGTACGATGGTAGAAGGAAATGCAATTGTATACTACGATGTTTCAGCCGCGTAAAACCTGATTCCAATTTCCAGGTTTTTTGTCTATATAGAGTCCATAACGCCAACAAATACCATGACTTATTAGTTAAATATAAATAAAATCCTTAAGTCAGTTTAATAGATCTCATACTCATACGTTTCCCCGATATCTGATTACCCACTTATAATGATAGTCGTGATTAAAACAACGATAGTGCGATAAACAAATGGCAATCTCTGCAGGTGGCATGCCGGTGGTGACGTCAGCAGCTATGATGCCGCAGTTGATGCCGCCGGTGCTGGACGAAGGCATGCGGCACTACCTGGTGGCGCACCCGCACGCGCAGCACGCGCACCACGGCCACCACCAACCGCACCACCAGCCGGCTCATCACCAGCCCCACCATCAACCACCACACCCATATGTAAATAATACCTCTTTACCTTTTTATTAAATAGAGGGCAAACGAGCAGGCGAGAGGCATGTAATGTCATCATCACCGCCCTTGAACCATAAAACACACTAATCCCCAGCTGATACGTGACGTCTTATAAAAACACACTCATGATACTTTTACTTAATACGTTAATACTTTGTTAAAAAAAAATGTTCTGATCGAGCCCTCTGTTCAGGAATACGAGCTATATTACGATTTTGTCATTTAAGGTACCTAATAAATCAATTATGAAAAAGCTGTTCTTTCAAATAAAATATTTTTATATACAAACTCTCTTTTATACTTACAGGGTATAACTTTATATGTGTATAAAATATAACTTTTTGAGAACGCAATACACTCTGTTTGCGCTTTATTATACATTTAATTTAAAAATTTACCTTGTATTTGTAATAATATAATATTTGTATATTTAATATAAATTCATAATGCGGATTCTATGTAAAAACCGTTTATAGTAAAAAACGGAATCATCACTTTAAATTTAAGCTTAAGTAAAGCTTTTGGTATTACTATATGCCGGCATAATAAACTGAATGCATTGTGCATACACCGCTTTCATTTTTCTCTTTAAGAAAAATAAAGTTTATAACAATTATTTTTAAAATCAATATAAGATTTATATTTATGCAAGTACAGTTGTTATCATAAGTCGAAAGAAAAACCATAGTTGATAGAACATAAAAGCGTACACAGAACATTAAAACTTATTCATTTTATCGATTATTTCGCGTTTACAGCGTAACGTCAATTCAATATTATACAGCCGTATGAAATAGTAGCAAGGCACTTTATGTTTGTACAGAAGTATTGTATCATCTGATTTTGCTTTCGTTATACGATTGTTAGCCGAGTCAAGTGTTCTGTGTTATCGCTAAATATTGTACATGTTGGCATTTACGTGGCACTGACGTCTCCACATAGCATTCTTGTCAAGCTTGACTGATATCGAGTAGCAATTACAGTAATCGTAGTTTTTATTAAAAATGTGTGATTCGAATGAAGTTAACGCTGAAAAAGAAAGAAACAAGGTCAGTTTTGGATAATCTTAAGTTACAACTTTTTCGTTTTACAGGAATATACGTAATTGTAGTTAATTTAAAAGCCGTATGTTTGTTTATGTTTGTGTGATGTTTACAAACAGTTTTTCGTCAATCTTTACAGTTATCACTATTATAATCGGCTGTAAATTTTATTTATTGACTATATTATCAACTATTAACAAATTGTGTGGTCTGAAATGATAATCTAACATTCCATTGGTGTTTGGTGAAAGACATTCTTAATCTGAAATGAAGTTATGAATTATATTTAAATGGACAGGTGTTTGCTTGACGAACTCTCAGCATAATTAGATAGAAATAAAGAAACATTGCAGACAACATTACATATACATTGGATCCATACACAAGACTCTACAATTAGACTGTTAATAAATAAATAAATATGTAGGAAACCAGAAGAAGACTCAATATTGTTCTGCAAAAGGGTTCTCAGTATACTAACATATATGTTGTAACTGTGAATTGGGTATTGACCGCTCTATCACGAGTTTGGAGTAACTTGTAATGTCTTTGGATTCTAGGGTCCTACAAATGGTGCAGGCGGACCACAGCACTTCTATGGGCCAGGGTACACTGCCCATTTCCACCATGTGCCACCACACCACATGCAACATTCACCACCTCCGCCCATCTATCCTAAGGATGAACGAACTCAGCGCCAATACTCCAAGTTAAAGCAAAAGTTGGAACGCAAACAGAATAATAGGAATAACGGGACAGGTATTTTTTTGTTTAATTACAAAATAACTCCTATCAAACCAGTATTCTATAGTATACATAATATATAAAAAAAATTATTACCAAAAGATATCTTACTATTTATTATTAAAATGTAATTGAATATTGTGTATACATATAAATATCACATCTTTTATAAATCATAATATTTCTTATCTATACTCGTGCAGCTAATTATAAAATGCTTTTATTGAAAAATTAACAACTCGATCCCTACTAATAATGTATGTGTGAGAATGTATAGATATTTGTTACTTTTGTGTAAAAAGCTACTGAATGCATTAGGCTTTAGTTTGGAATGCAGGTTAATTTGAGACACATTTTTATAAAATATTTTTTGTCCTAGTTTTGCCACCACTATAGTGGTTAAATGCATTTGATATTTGTCCTCTTCATTTTGTAAACGTCATGTTGTTGCTAATTTTGCCAGAAAGCATAAACTATGAACATCCTTTAATATTTACTTCAGAAATTAGCTCTGGAGCGAGCACACCGTCCCTATCTCCTCGTAAAGAACTAAATGGGCGTGGTGGAGGAAGTGGAGGAGCGTCCTCCGGAACCTGGTCGGAAGGAGAAGGCTCTTCTGCCGGTGCTTCAGTCCAAGGGGATGATGAGAGTGATACCCAAGCATTGCTTGATCTGCTGTCAGCCACGCGAACACCACAGGTATAGTTACATAAAATCTTTATAATTCACTCTTTCAGGGAAATTTTGTATATGCTTTAATTTCTAATTAATTTAAATTAATACAATATTTTTATTATTGCAATAATATTTATAATATGGTTATTTTGATTTTAGGTCAGTGACATGACACCAACAAGTGCGCTCGTGCAGTGGAATTCGCCTATCCCTGAAGGAGTCACCTTACCAAATGTAGAATTGACATATGATTTGTTGTTGGGAGATCGTGGACGATACAAAGCTATCTACAGCGGACCCTCATTATCATGCAGGTAAGAGAATGAGATTTTAAAACAAGAATTTATGGTGATATTATTGAAGGCAATCATCTTACAATTAAATATAATCATGTAAAATTTACATTAAGCAATTTTCTTTACAGGGTAAGAGATTTGAGGCCTGGCTGCGAGTATTCAGTGTGTCTTCAAATTCGTGCCGGAGAATTAATAGGCGCAGCCAGCGAGGCGGCCACGTTCCGCGCTCCCCCCGCGCCCCCCGACCGCCTGCCCCCCGCGCGCGTCACGCAGCGCCAGAGAACCTCCCTGCTCCTGCGCTGGCCCTCCGTCGCCGACAACGGCGCTCGAGTCACTAATTATATCCTAGAAATGGACTCTGGGGAAGGCTTCGTAGAACTGACAAGGCCTCGCACGCGACAACATACTGTTAACAACCTTCGACCCCAAACGCGCTATCGTTTCCGCCTCGCCGCGGTCAATGAATGTGGGCGTGGCGAATGGAGCGAAGACACTGTAGTGTGGACGGCCGGCTCGCCGCCCCCGGCGCCCGCGCCCCCCGCCCTCACGGATGCCACCTCGACGTCCCTTAAACTCAGTTGGGAGCGTCGCGCCGATGAAGAATTCACTTTGCAAATGGACGATGCTGCGCGGGGCCACGGCTTTTTACCCGTCTACAGCGGTGCCGATTGCACCTACATGTGTGAAGGCCTCAGAAAAGCGACTGACTATAGATTTCGTCTGCGTTGCGAAACTTCCGATGGCCAAGGTCCATGGTCAATAGAGGTTACCTATCGAACACTGCCCGAAAAACCTGGCGCACCCGGACGACCTTCCGCCCGGGGAAAAATTCACTCGCGTGCTTTTCGTCTTAAATGGGAACCTCCCAGTGATGATGGAGGGGCGAGCATAGAATCCTACACCTTAGAGCTCGATTGCGGGGAAGGGTACAAGTGTGCGTATCAAGGCCCCGACAGGGAAGCGCATTGTGATAGATTGTTACCGGGTACATCGTACCGAGCGCGAGTCCGATGCGTTAACGTGGCAGGAGAGAGCGACTGGTCCGTTACAGAAACCGTATCGACGGAGGCGACCACGCCCGGGACGTGCAATGCACCAGAGCTAGTCGCGGATCCTCGTGCTACTCTAGTTTCAATATGTTGGCGACCGCCGGAGTGTACGGGTGGCGCTCCTATTACCGAATATCGAGTCGAACTGGCCGGGGACGACGGCGTAGTACGTTTAGCGCACACCGGACCGCAGTGCGAGTGTACGGTGAAACAGTTAATACCGGGCAGTCAGTACAGGCTGTGGGTGACCGCGTGCAACACAGTAGGCGCGGGTCCTCCCTCGCCGGCGCTCCGGTTCGCGACTAGGGCCGCACCACCGGATGCCCCCGAGCCCCCTGCGGCCACTATCGAGAGCCCCAAGTCCGCTCGCTTGGAGTGGAATCCCCCAGCTTCCAACGGTGCTCCAATCGTCGACTACCAAGTGGAAATGAGTGCGATCAACGTAGAGGACTCGTTTGCACAAGTCTATCGAGGAACGGAAACGACGTGCGTCGTCGACAAATTGATGCCCTTCACGCCATATTTCTTCAGGGTGTGCGCAACTAACTCTGCGGGTCAGGGCCCGTGGTCCGGCATCAGGGACGTCCTGATGCCGCGCGCCCCGCCCGCCGCGCCCACGGGGCTCCGCCACGACGCCACCGCCGACTCCCTGCATCTGTTTTGGCGAGTTCCACCTTCGCACGGTGCCGAAGTATTATCTTATCGAGTAAAGGTTGGAGAAGAGGCTTTCGAAACCGAGGGTCCGACCCCCGAGCAGCTCGTCGAGGGCCTCGAGCCGGACACCGTGTACAGCGTGCGCGTCGCAGCGCTCAACGAGCTAGGCCAAGGCGAGTGGTCGGACGAGGCGCGGGCGGCGACCCGGCCGCGGCCTCCGGTCCCGCCGCGACTGAAATGCGGTCAAGCCGCCCACAACTACTTGCGCCTGGAGTGGATGTCGTCGGCGGAGGGGGCGCAGTACTGCGTGGAGATGCGGGCACCGGACGCAAGGGAGTTCCGGCCCGTGTACCGCGGGTCCGCGCGGTCGTGCAAAATCAAGAAATTGCGAGAGGCGAGCACGTACTGGTTCCGCATCCGCGCGAGTGACGAGCGCGGCGGGCGCGGCGCGTGGTCGGAGGCGGTGTCGTGCAGCACGGCGGCCGCGCCGCCGCCCGCGCCCGCCGCGCCCAGCGTGCAGCTGAGCGGCCGCGCCGCGCTCGTGGCCTGGGAGCCGCTCGAGGACGCCGAGTTCGTGCTGCAGTGCGCC
>JADANM010006787.1:6725609-6764644 GCA_026213755.1 Eurema hecabe | reverse complement strand
CGACGAGGAGTGCAATTATTGTATTTAGATAGGGGCTAGCTAGTAGCGACGGTATCCGAATTGAGCGTACGGACGAGGTCGTCACATGACAGCGTTGTATACATTTGTGTAACATTAAAGTAACTCAATTATATTTAAAGTCATCGAGATTCGCATGTAAATAACGCTTTAAGTGTCCCTCGCTTCCGTACCGTTGAATTGAAATAATTGAATGTACATAATTAGCATAACTACATATATTTATAGCCGCCTCGCAGTGAGCGCGGGCGGCAGGAATTACGACGTCTCGCTTAGTGTAATCTTGCATCTTATTTTCGTATAAAACGATATTTTAATATAATTTAAGCGAGCTCAAATCGTTGGTCATATTCATTTAGTATTGAATGAATGAGACGGAGCGCTACGGCCTACTTATAGGTGTTATATACGTATGTATGTGATGTTGCCATTTCAAAAATGTATAATATATATTGTATCCTAGAAAACGTTGCATTCTTTGCATCTGTGTACTATTACTAACTTTGTATCTAGTCTGTTCTCAATTCCGTTTTATTAGCATCGTGTGCTTGATAATATATTTTATGAAAAAAATAAATTATAATTTATATGTAGCGTTATGAATTGCACTTCTGGTGGATGTCATTCGTTTTCATAGCTCTATATGTTTTCCAAACATTTGATATTTTTATAAAAGTTTTTAATTGGTCTGTTGCGTATATTTTATCATAATTAAGCATAGCAAATTAGTAATCGAGGTGCTCTAATAATAAAGTTCAGTTAAGAGGGACCTGGCCCCTTGCCTTGCAACGAGTTTCCAGTGTGTGTGCTGTGATCATCTCCTTATGCGATTGAGACTGATTTTTAAATGAAATGCTTTCTGTCTTTAGGATTGTTTTTGAAGGCTTTTCTAACCAATTTTTGAAATAACATTTTTTGAGTATTCAAATTTCCGATCGAGAAGTTTGGGGATTAGTTGAATTCCGCCAAGTAAGTGTTGTGTGCTGGAGTGGCTAATTGGGCCGTTCATGTTATTATGTCAAATTATAACCCTATTTCTTAATCTTATTCGTTAACTTCTATGTACCTTTTAACATTTTATGCTAATTATTAATTAATTTGTTTTATTAATAGAACATGACGTTTATCGATGACATTATTGTAATATAGAGTAAATTGTTTATAAATTTAGAGATTATAAAATTTATTGAGATTGTTACCACCCGCGAGCGACCTAATCTGTGAGGAAATATATTTCCGAAAAAAAAATAGATCAAATTCATGTATTGATGTTTGTTACTTTAATTGATATATTAGAAAAAATATTCACATATTCTTCTAAATATAATTTTCAATGAAATAGTTTCTACGTAGATAAGCGAAGTAAGTTTTATTATATTATTCATTTATAAATGGAAGTATAGGAAATGCATTTGCAATTCACATTGATGTTCTTAGTGTTATTCACGAGTAATAAATGTTGTTCGCAGATTATGTGACATTATGTGGTATTATCGTAATAGTATAAATAATATTATAATCAGATAGGCCTTAATGCATTAAATGTCTACTAGCTCGAGCCGTCGGTGTATCGTTTATTTGTCTTGGACAAGAGCTTACCATTTGTCTATATTGTAAGGCTTCATACTATACTTGCTGTTCATGTATGTTACTTCTGTGATCAGCTTATTCTATTCTTTCTATATGTTTATAAATGTTATAAGACATTCCCAGGCGTTCTTCAATTATTAAACTTTATAGTGACGTCATTGTTCAATGACAATCGCGCCAATCCACGAGTTTAGTGCTCTATCGTTAGCACAGCTGATGAATGCGTTCAATAATAATATAAATGATTAATTACTGTTTTATTTTCGAAAATTTTATAATAATTATGTGCAATTGACAATTTAGTTATTTTATGGCTTTATATGAAATATTTAATATTTAGAAATGATATCAGTGAATTTATATATTTGTGAATAAAATGAAGGAATCGTTGTTCCTATATGAATTTTATACTTTAGAATACCGGACATCGCGACCGATTGCAATCAAAAAATGTGTACTAAAGTGAAGCATTCCAACTTTATTCCACTTGTAAATAGGCCTAATTAAATGACTTCTTATGTACATGGTTATTTTGTGCGAAATGTAAATATTTCTGATTTTACGCAACGTGTGTTTCGACACGGTGATGTATGCCAACTGAAACTATTACACTATGTTAAAAATCAATTCTTTTAAATTAATGACACGTATGATTAATGGGGATAACATCTCATATTGTATTTGTGTTTGAATTAGTAACGTATAACGAAATGTATATGTTTATAATATAATATTTGATGATGTTATGTATACAATTTATTAAACGTGAATATATCAATAAAACTATATTTTGTGTACGATAATGTTTTATTTTATTTCAAATTATACATATAACAAAACGAGGTAAGTTACTAACTGTATCAAAAAGTACATCTTACATTTAAGTTAAACTCCTAACAAATAACAAAAAAAACGCATAAAAAATACAACATTCATATTAAATTTAATAAATGATAGAAAAGTAACAATCAAAATAATACAAGTAAAAAGGTATGTCTTATTCTATATCAGTGATTCAACCGCTACAAAAGTGTACCTACATTATAAATATTACCTATATTATAATAAAGTTTAGATTAAAAAGTAATAAATAACAAACAAAGAAGCTTATGATTAAAAATACACATAGAAAAAATCGTCTACGTGACTAGGCATTTTGTACTATGAAAAATTGATTTACCTAATACTATGATTGTTCAAACTGTTAACATTAAAAGACAGTATTAAAAACTATGTGTGTCATATGGAAGGGAACGGTTGACACATCAGTATATTTTCGCTATAAACCTCTGAGAAATTGGTCAAGCGATCATGCTTAGTCGATATGTCGTCGATGCAACCTCGGAAATTTTCTGGAAAAATTTTCTTTACGCCAAAGACATCGTCGGTAACACCACCTAAGTACATATTGAAATATTAAGGATATTTATAATATTATAAATGTAAAAATAACTCGAGACTTTGTAGTCTATTAAATATCTTTAAACCTAAAAAATTTTTTTGTGAAATTTGGTGCTGATGATATCTGGACTTTCGAGAGAGGGGATATGGTCTCCGATTTATCGCAAAAAAGGGGAAGGGAATGAAGAGCTAGAAATTGAAATCACAATTTTGCATGCAAGTTCTTTGTTTCGAAAGCTGAAACTTTGTAATGACACGCAATGTATTTCAAAATTAAAGTCCCGAATATCAAACAAAGTGACTATTAAATTTGGAAAAAGCAGAAACAGGTTCTAGAAGAGTGTAGCCTCCGGATAAAGTGTTATTGTTTGATTTTTAAAACACTGTATTGTATTTCTCTGATATTCGGTTTGATTAGGTATTTTATATCTACCATAAGTGTCGAGTGACGCTTTGGTGTAAAACAGTCTAGTATATGCATTTTTTAAACTTACCAATAAAAGTTTCAACATCGATGAACTCATAATCACTGTTGCATGTTTCGTCAACGTACACTTTACCATCAACGCTAAGATTTACATTCGGTGCTAAATTCAATTCTACAGCGTGCCAGTCGCTATCCGCCATAAAACCCGATTGGATAATTCGAGAAAGTTCTTTAGGCACATTTGTATACTGAGAGTTTTCTTCTCTACAACGTAGTGACAGCACCAGTTTAAGGTAACCACTCTCAAGACCCAACCCTATGTAGTTTACACCCTGAAAATTGTATAACCGTAGCTGAATTTATTAAATATAAAAAAATAGTTGTTTTTCTTTATTAACACAATTATTAAAACATGTAGAGTTCGCCTATTAAATACATAATTATAAAAATATCGTTTTACGTGTATGGTATTTAGATTAAAGTTCGTTTTAGTTGGGTAGGTTTAGTTTTATTACCATATTTATCCACAATAACAGGCCAGCCGGCTCCGCTGTGCTGAAATTGAAGGCTATGCGGTTGGGCGCGGCCGGCGGCGAGCTGAGTCTCTGCTCGCTACGACCGACCGGCAACCGACTTAATGATATCATTGCGTCGCCGTCAAATTGAGGTATAGATACGGTTATATCTGGAAATATGTGATTAATTAAGTCTGTCTGTTTATTGATATAATCGTATTGTCTATTGCATATGGTCTTTGTTCCGCCGGCATTTGTTTTTTCGTTTTAGTAAATTGAGATGATTATTTGCATGTGTTGATTGGATTCGTCCTCAACACCGGGTAAATTATAGTTGTAATATTATAGCGAGCCCAAAATTAAGTTTTGTGCAGTATCTATATTCAACGAACAAATTACAAAATAGGAATACGTATGTTATAATATAACATTATGTGTGAAAGGAAGGCAAACAAGTTGCGTGCCGTATCGTTGCCGGTTGCATACTTCGTACTGGTGAATTTAACCAACTTATGAGAAATAAAAATTAAGCAGAAACTATTTTATACATTAAGCATTGTGACTGTCAAATTATAATGACGTGTTTGAGGGTACTTACTGTTCTGACAGCGGTCCCCCGCGGTGCCGGCGGGGCAGACGCAGCGGTGGCGGCGGCAGCGAGCGGGCGCCGGGCAGTGCGCGGGCAGGCACGCCGCCCGCCTGCACCGCCCGTGACCGTGACCGCCCCCGCCCCCGCGCCCGCACTGCACCTCGCAAGACTCTACGTTCTGACCCGCTGTACATATTCCATAGTAATTTAGGCAATCCCTCCTAAGACACTATATATTTTTCTTTAAGATCAATAGGTACTGACAATTGGTGGAAATCACAAAAATTAGTACTAGTAGTACATATTGTTTCGAAAAAAAGTAGTTTCTAACTTTCTAGTTCTAGTTTCTAACTGAGTTCGAACGTTTCTACAATAAAGTCATTTATTAGAAGGCACTGGTATGGATCAGTGTGAATAGTTTATTAGATACAAGTTGATATATGAGATGAGAGACATTACCAAATATGATGAAAAACGAGATAAATCTCGTTTTTCATCATTTCAAACTAAAGTTTCAGATTATTTTTTTTCATGTCCTGATCAAAAAAAGTTTGTGTTGGACTACTGAAGCGGATTTTATTATTAATTATATATTGTAGAGATACATCGTATTGATTTTTCTGAATTATTTTGAATGCGCACGGCGTCCTGCCCATCAGACGACGCGTCAGTTCGTTTACCCGTCGCACAAAATTAGTCCATTATCCGAACACATTTTCTTTTGTCTGCGAACGTTATGCT
Organism: Eurema hecabe; assembly: GCA_026213755.1. Taxonomy (NCBI): domain Eukaryota; kingdom Metazoa; phylum Arthropoda; class Insecta; order Lepidoptera; family Pieridae; genus Terias; species Terias hecabe. The sequence goes on along the minus strand of JADANM010006787.1, from coordinate 6,759,363 downwards.
CTTAGAGCCAAAAACCTTTCGGTCGTTCACCGCTAACATACAATAAGATGGAGCAATTAACCCATCCACGTAGTGCTATAATATGTATGATACATGTTACTTCAGCTGATAATAGTTTCAGAGCTTAATCGGAACATAAATTAATCTGACATGTCATCATTTACACAATAATAACCCTTATTAACGTCACAAACATCTCGGTACTTCCCTTAAGACATTTACTTGACTCACCGTGGAAATATAAGAAGGAAAACCCTTTACAAGAATTTCTACCACAACATGTTGCGTATTTTTCGTAGATTATTACTAAGTAGTAATTACTCATTAGGATAAATATTTATGGATATAACGTAGTAAAGAGTTGCATAGGGTAATTACCTAAAGTCGAAGGATAGGATTAATCACATTTAATGAAAATACTAAATACAATTTAGTTTTATTATGGTAGAATTGGATGTTACCTGCAATATTTTGTTGTTCCAGCGGCAACAGAATATTGTTTATATGGAAGTTCTTAAGACAGCCCGTGTACGATTCTGGCGGCCCCAACATTACATCGAAAGGCAGCTTTGCTAGGTCTTCTGCTCCACCTTTAATACAATTAAAATTTAATTTCAATTTTTTTTTAAACTTACCTCCAAAATTTTTTTATATTAAATAATATGTAATATTATAGTAATATTGTGGGAGATTGGTGTTTGAACTAGACAGTTTGACCGTTTAATATCTGTGTCTTGTATTCTCCCATAAAATCAAACAGTTAAAAATCATAATTAAAACTATTTATATAAAAAATATATTCTATTAAAAACGGTACCTACTGTCTTGAAAACATAATGAACTCAAACCACTAACCGAGTACTATAGAAGCTTCGCTAGCAGTATGAGGGTAGGCATGAGCCAACATGGGCTCGGTGGTCAGCGCGCCGTCCACCCAGATGTACAGTCGAGAGCCGTACCGTCCTGCCTTCACCGAGTGCCATTGCGACATCGACAATACTACCCCGGAACGCACTAGTGATGTCAGCCCTGATAGCCGATCTGTTGATGAAATGGCTTTTGAATATATCGAAGAGAGATGATAATTTCTAGTCAAGTTAGCTACATATTTTAAAACGCTGTTAACCTAAACACACAAGATGATAATTATAATTAGAATTGTTTCTTGTGTGTCTAATGTTATTAAAAAAAAACTGTTTTAGTAGTAGGTACACTGACAAAAAATTCATACTTGCAAATATAAACGGGTTTGTAATGAACAATGATAATTATAATTAATCAGTATTTTCGATTGAATACCTGTCCATCTGTACTCCAGGAGTCCTCCTTGCAAAGACAACGCTGTGTAAAAGTGAGGAGTTTCCACATATACCACTAATCCTCGTTCCTTTGCCGGCTTTATTTCAACTTCGAGGGTTAGGCTCACGCTGGATATTGAACGCGGATGGAGCTTTACGTATGAACGTCTTCCCGTAAAGAACATGTCGATGGGGAATAGCTCTATAGGAAATAAAAATATTGTCTTTACTTATACATATTCCAATATTTATAATATAGGTACGTTGTTGAAAAAATTGGATTTCTAGAGGTGAACGAGTCCGATTCTATGAATATACATTGTTTGACCGAATATTGCATTTTTTTGGACTAGGCTAGCTACGTTAGTAAGTTGGAAACGTTAACTCGCCTTGATCGCAAAGAGGCCCGGTTGTTCCATATGGACAATCGCACTGGGATTCTTCAGCGGTAATCACGCAGCGACCTTGACATCTGCTGTCAGAAAAATCGCACTGGCTTCGTGTACTCGAGCAGGTTGACCCAAACCAACCTTCGTTGCAAATGCACCTGGTGAAAGAAAGAGACCACACTTTTCTATGGACACGACAAAGTGTACATTGTCTCAAGTTTAAATATGATTTGTACGTACCCATAAGTAGCCGGAGAATGTATACAAACACCTCTAGGTGCGTTACAAGATTTTGCTGTACATTGCGCCACGCCGCACTGTCCCACCCCGCGTCCTCCAACCGGTTTTCCCGTGCCAATGGCTTGCCCTCCAACTTCCCAGATACAACCTTTCCAACCACTGTGAAGAGGCAGGTCATGGGGCAGGTCGTGGAAATCTTCAGATGGGTGACCACCTAGTAATTATGAGAATGAGGTAGGTAATTTAATTTTTGAAATCGCGTAATGTTAACACAGTTATTCTAGAAACGAATATTGAAAAGTTAAATTACCATAATACAAAATTATTTTCGAGTTGCTAATGTTAATGATACGACAAATCGTATAGAGAAAATGGACTGTGTATGTTAATAAACTTTTTATTTTAACGAAGCTTCATGCCTGCTTAAAATATCAGAATGGATGTAACTAACCAATATATACGTAAGGCAGGACGTTCATCCTGGTGTCATGTGAGGGCGCGTTGCCAGACACGTTGTGTCGCCCGTCGACGCTGAGGCCGGCGCTGCGCCCGCGCCGCCACACGCGCACCGCGTGCCCTCCTCTTCGCGAAGACAGAGCTCTCGCTGTGAATATACGCCGAGCTCCTGGAAACGTTTAATATCCTTACCGTTTTGATAAATGATCACTTGTTCGACATTTTTATTACATACGGCTTGGAATCAAATCGTAAGGATTTTAGTACTAAGGATAATGGAAAAATTTGGTTTAAGAAACGAGGGGAATGTATCGCTCCAGCTCTAACTAGCTTTGAAAAATCATATCTAAATGTGTATATTCGCAACTTTACTTATCTCAGCGTAAGAATAAAATACCTATTTATAAAATAAAGTTCTCACCGTTTCCCATATTCCAAGTGAGCATAACGTATCGTTTTACGAACGTTAAAGCCAAGTGTGGACTTTTAGAATCGTGAGGTCCATTTTGTCCAATGAAGGCTAACAATGCGATTTGATCCATATCATCTGATTGGAATTTTAGACGTAAATCAAATCGATCCGAATTCATAGCCATTGGCGACAAAGGATACATTACATACGATGACTTTCCGTTTGTTATAGGAGCAAGTGCTGCTCGGGCTATATCTACATCTAGAAGGAAAAACAACAAATTTGTTACATACGGCTAACATACATTAAAGTTATTCACATTAAATTACTATTTTTAAAGGTAGGTACTTACTGTATTCACAAAAAATACCATGCTTTCCATATGGGCACAAGCACAAAAATCCACTGCCTGGATGTCGAACACAGCTGCCGCCTGATTGGCACGGATTGTTGTCACATACAGAGTGGTTGCACGTTGCACCCATCCACCTTCAAAAGCGGGTTCAACGTTAATACAATCATTAGACAGATAAACTTTATCGGAAGAAAAACATGGTGCAAATCGAATATGCCGCAAATCATCTGTAAGTCTGATCTGAAGAACGCTATTGCATCAGGAAAAATACAATTAATTAATGAATAATCGTTATTTATTGATTACCCATTGAGGCACGAACAGAAGTAATCGTCTCCACGATCCTTGCATATTCCACCATTAAAACAGGGTCCTGATAAACATGCTAATGACGAACATTCAGTAATACTTCCTGCATCAAATGCATCCGCAAATAACGATCGTGTTTCACCGTTCACCTTTGAAATAAATTAAAATTTTAGGTAATTAATAGAATTATTATTTTAGTTTAAGAAACAGTGCAAACACACACAACTTTACTACACTCACACTTACATTCAGGTCGGTTATACATCCAATAAAAGGTTTGTGTTCGCTATTATTAACGGGTGAATTTCCAAACAATAAAATTGTATTTGCATTAAGAGCTGTGATATTGGCAATTTGACCACCGCTCATGGCTACTGTGTCATTCAAACGCAGAGTTGCATTGCAGTGTTGTTCTTTTAAATATAAATCTAACCTAGACAAACAAAGTTTCGGTTACGATTTATATCACAAATAAAACGAATGTCGTTTCTCTAAAAGAAAGGACCTTAGGTTAATTTTTACCTAGTTTCTATTTTCATTAGATAACCCTTATTCACGAAAGTTTTCAGTTCACTCAAAAGCATTGTCTGATATCCACAAGAGAATTTAAATTTTAGCAAACCCATATTCATATAAAGTTCCACGAATACACCATTTGCTATATCTACGTGCATCATCCCACCGTCCATAATTAATGTTTTTGCTTTAAATTCTACGTATATTGAAGTAGAGTTCTGAATGTGGTGAATAATATAAGAATTTCCTCCAAAAGCAGCTGACGTAATCAATATTGGTTCCTCACAAAATGTTCCTCTAAAATTGAACGTACAGTGACACTGAAAAATAAATCACCTAAAAAGTTAGAAAATCTTAAAGTGCCTCAGGAATAAGAATTAAATTTCCTTGATAGAACAAGTTTATTTTATAAATATCTTCTTTTACTAACTCTTACGCTATGAGGACCACTGAAACACGTTCCACGATTTTTACAAACAGAATGTGTACACTCTGGGAACTCTGTTGGTAATATAAGTACATTTTCTGTTGTGATTGTTTTATCATATTCAGTAGTTACATCAACAATAGTTGATCCGCTACTAATGTGATCAATCGGTTCATTTGTAAATAATTTATCTGTTGTTATATCGCTTCGTAAAGTTGTTCTCAGTTCTTCTTCTGCCGTAGATTCGATACTATCAGTTGTGCTGGATTTTTGTGAAAAATCTGCACTTTCAGTGGAAGTTGTAATAGCCGTAATTTCGTTCGTGTTCGATTTTGATATTATAGTAGTTGCTTCTGTGCTTGACAATTCTCTATTAACTTGAGTTATTTCTGCATCTGTGCTAGTTTTCATAGTTGTTGTATTTTGAAGATAACAAGTGCCGGCACATTCTGTTGTAGAATCTGTTTTGGAGTTATCACTGTCAATTTTTGGAATTTGATTAGTCACTGTTACTATATCCATTGTTGTTCCTGAAGTGGTCGTTTTTCTATCATCGGGTGTTAATGTACTTAACAGTACAGTACTTAAAGTTACACTATTAGTTGTTGTATCAATGGTCGAGATTGCATTAGTTGTTGCACTTAAGTTTGGGTTAAAATTTAAATCTGTTGTGAACCGGTATGTGGTCCATTCCGTTGGTGAAGTGCTAAGAAAATTCGTTGTAGTGTTATTAGATATAGTTTCAGTCACAGAAAAAACATTAGAGCTCTCCGTAAATAAAGTAGTTAGTTCTAATTCAGTGGTAAGAGGGAACTGTGTTGAACTGATATAATCACAATCATAGCTATCATCATCTAAAATCAGACATTCGCATAGACTCCCGGTAAGTCTTGGAGGACAAGAGCAAGTGAAATTATCTACACCATCAATACAAGTTCCACCATTCATGCATCTGAAACAAATAAGTCAATATTTAGATTAAGCTGAATATTTGAAATAGTCACTCGTTTAATAAAAGTCGGACCTAGGACCCAGCAAACACTCGTCGTATTGAAATTCACAATGCTCTCCGTGATAATCTGGTACACAGTAACATATCTTTTCTCCATCTTCTACAACGCAAAGAGCGCCATTGCTGCAGGAGTTTTTATCGCAAAATTGGATTTCTACTTCACAACTCTTACCAGTAAAGCCTGTATTAAAATAATGACATATAATATTTCCTGTAAATTTTATATAACCAGAAATGCTTAACAATATAGTTACCATAGGTACAAGCACACATGTAGTCAGCGTGAGCATCGATGCAAATCCCACCATTTTGACAAGGATTGGATTCGCATTCATCTATTTGATCCTCACATTTTGGACCTTTCCATCCTTTTAGAAAAAAGAAATAGTTTTATACAGAAAGATTCGTACCGTGCCCATGCGATCGTGTACATATTATCGAGATTATCTACGATAATCATTTTATAACTGTAGCACGTACATCATAAATTGGTGTGAAATGAATATTTCCATAATATATTATAAGATTATTATTAAGTTTGAGAATAGAAGTACAACCTGGTAAACATTTGCAGTAGAACCTAAATCCTGGCCCTTCTACGCATTCTCCTCCATTATAGCATCGTATCTCCTCTGTAGTATTACAAACTGCAACGTCAAACTCACAATGGTTTCCCGAAAAGCCTGGTAGACAGTGGCATACGTAGTCATTAGTCATATCGATACATGTACCATTATTGAGACAAGGGTTAGATTCGCATTCGTTGTAATTGGTTTCACAATTATCTCCTGCGAAACAAACACTTTTGTTAATAAAATCGACTCAGGTATTAAAATTCAGTTCACGTCAAGTTAAGGGGCTTTAATGAATGCCTTAAACTTACCAATGAATCCTTCCGGACAGGAGCAATTATAGGTAGCTACGCCATCTATACAAGTTCCTCCATTTTGGCAGGGATTAGACCAACACTCATCCCAATTCGTTTGACATTGAACTCCAGTGTACCCATCGATACAGTAGCATGAATATGTACTAAAATTATTGGATGTAAAAAAGTCATGTTGAATATTATAAAAATAACATAGACGATAAAATATCATTAATTACAATGAAAGAAAAACTAATAGCACTTGAAAGTTAATAGAAGTGTTTATAATAACTTACCTATTAATATCATCAATACATATGCCATGAAGGCAAGGGTTATTGAGGCAAGCTAAGCCGGCGGTTACTACAGGAATCAACAGGAAAAGACACCGCCCTTTTTGCATACCACTTTCTACGTCCGGGACCATCATTTTTAATCTTCTTGACCAAATAGGATCATCATAACACCTATACTGCTTTGAGATTATTTAAAATGTTCTTAAGATTACTTCCGAAGGTCTCTAGTAGTAGCAGGTAGATTGAAAGATCAACAAAAAAGTTCGTAAACTTATGTTTGATTTAAGTCAATTGAATTCTTGATCGATTTTTAAAATATCCTTTTATTTTTTATAAATAAATCGCCATTTACTAGACATTAAATTACTAAAGAAGATTTTGTCGTGCAAAATGAAATATCTAACTCTTGGGCTATATTTTTCCTTTAAATAGTAGTGATACCTACAACGTTACCTGCTGTTTTAAGAAACTTGAAAGTTTGTCGTTTTAGCTAACATTTATTAAGGATTTATTTAAATATGTACACCTATTTAGTTAATGCTTTTATACACATATAACATTTAATGATTATTTTTATTGATACTCTTCAGTTATAAACAAGAAGCGTACTAAAAAGAGTTAATGGCACGTAACTAGGTTTCCTCAGGCGTGGTCGTTGTCACCATGGAAACGAATAAACACAATAGTTAGGTTAAACGTCCACTTAATTTATTGATGAAGTTTTAGTACATGTTAGCTTAAACAAGTTTCCTCTTCTTTGTATTGAAATATTAATTATAAACAGTTAAATTAAAGGAATAAATTTTGCGCTATTTTTAAAATTAAGAATATTATACCTAGTTTATACGGAGACATTTAATATTGGATTGTAAATTCGCTGGTTTTTAAATAATCTTAAGATCAGCATACATAAGTTAGATATCTATATGAATACTTATAGTTTATTTATTTATTTATTTATAAATTCTTTATCTTTATTACACGTATTTACAAAACAGTATACAATAAAAGGAAAACTAGACAAATACAAACTCATGTAAATGGCGGACTTATGGCTGTAAGCCATTTCTTCCAGGTAACGACACGGAAAGGATAAATAATAAAATTAAACATAATTTTAATTTTAATTTGCGAATTTACATGTTATGTAATATATTATAATAGGTACATATTATAAAAAAATATTATTACAAATAAACAGTATACATACACAGTTTATAACATTTATATCAAGGAACTTTTGACCACAAGCTTAGGAAAGCTTAAAAATTAAAAGTTACAATTAACTAAGTAAAAGTAGGATCAAAGGTGCTCCAAACATTTTCATGAATTTCAAGATTTTTCAATTCTTTGGTGCTATGTTGCGTTTGATTATATAGTTAGTTATAATGTTAGTGTCATTACTTGAAAGATACATATCTTTTAACGTTTAAAACAAATGATTGTGAATAAAAAATAATAAATATATAGAAAAATGTTTTTCTGTTAGGATAGATAGGGATTGGTAATAATAATAAAGAAGAGTGAGTGTGTTTTTTATGTGTGTGTGAGTGTGTAGTGTGTGTGTATGTGATTATTAACGACGATGTCAACAGTGTGGCCGCCGCGGGCCGCCGGAAACTAAACGAAACCCGAAGGAATTACTCTGGTCCGCCGCCCGGAGCTCTATCGAAGGGCTAGTTCGGGTAATTTACAAAATAGTACATGCTCGTGTAACATCCCATGCATGTTTTGGGTGGTCTTAGCCCCCTTTCCTCCGCGGCTGGGATTGTGGAAGATGCTCATAGCTCATAGATGTTTTGTTTGGATCCTCACATGTTTTCCCCCACCTAAAAAGAAATTATAAAAACGTAAATCCAGTTACAAGTTTTAAACTTCGATCTTTAGATGTTTTCGATAACTTTTAAGATGTAAAATAAATGTGAATATTATCCAGCTATAACTCGTTTTTATTCATTACACAAAAAGTAAAACGAATAAAATATTACATAATTTTTACAAACGAGAACACGAAAAAAAAGAAAGAAATTTCCGAACGTAAGACATACTTGTCAACAGTTGAAACGTACCACAGAGCAAATAAATGAAGGTTGAAACTTCAAAGTTCAATTTTGAAGTAAAACTGCTGTGAAGTGTGAACATTGAACAATAGTTTTACTTTCGTTCCACTTAGAATTTTGCTTGATCAGTGTATATGGTGGTTTTTTAACAGATATATTGCATAAAAGTATCCATTGCTTCAATACAATATATTCAATAACATAAGCATCGTTTCTTTATGTGAAGAAATTTAAATTATTTAATTTAAAATATGGATCCGGGAATCCTTTGTTTCCACCATTGCGATCACAAAGTTTTTTGCACTATTATTCCGGAAAAATGCCCTGTTTGTCATCAAACGCTTGATAGATACGACTACAACCTTTTGCCGTTTAGGTAAGCATTCAATATTTATCTTTATAAATTTAATAGTTTCTCTAGCAGCAAATGATCAAAAAAATAGCTAAACACTCAAATCTATGTTTTTCAGGGTACCGTATCCTTTCGTTAAAGCTTCTCAGCATCCACGGGCTATCATCATGAAGCCCACACATGGAGATTTCCTTAAGTAAGTTATCCCTAAATGTAAGAACAATAAATCCATTATTCTCAGTAATAAGAATATGACTCACATTGATAGTACACAATGCCATTGTTGCAGTGACTACTATAATTCTAAGGATCTACATATCGGGGTGACTAACTCCCAGGGATGTGTTATTGAATTTAGTGAGGAAGGAATCAGGGGTATTGACCCTGTTACAAAAAAATGGAGTCAAAGGGACACCAGTTCAGATTGGGACCAATGTTTATTATTAGAACAATTTGATGAACTGTGGAATGAAATTTGGGATGGAATACTTATGAAGGTAATGTTATCAAATTGAAGTGATAAAATTAATAAATTATTATTATTATTATAAAGACTAATAATGATAATTCTAAAATATACATTATTAATTATTTTCAGGTGAGCTCCAGTCCTCTATGGGAACCTGAACGTTATAATGAAGAGTGCCACAATTGTTTCACTTTTGTACTAGCATTTTTGAGAGCTCTTGATTGTGGTGAACTATCGGAAAAGGCTCAAGATCCCAAATTATTTTGTAAACAATATGTGGTGCCGCGCACATCTGCAGCCGGGAAGTACATATCATTATACAGGCAACTTAAAAGACTAAGTTACTTCATACAGAAACAATGATAGCTTAAGTTTAGCTGTATGTATGTATTTTATATGAATATTTAAACCTGTGATTTAAATGAATAAGGCCGTGTTTCAATGTGCATTTAATTTACCAAAAGAAGAAAATATATTACTTAATTTATTTATTGCAGTATTATAGTATTGTAAACATATTTAACTATGGATCCTATGTTTGAAATAAATTGTATAATTTAGGGTTTTATTTATTGTAGAAGGGAAAGAGTTTATAGAAGGATTCAACTGGCTGTGTTAGTTGGTTTACACTTTACATCATTCATTACTAATTTAAAATAAAATTATTTGATATGTAGAAGAAATATTTGAGTTTTGATATGATATGTATGTTATATTTATTACAATAAAATTCATAATGAAATTATGAAGTAAAGCATTGCAAAATAACTACTACTTCCAGTATACTTAATAATCTCAATCACAATATTCTCAACTTTTCATGCGTAATTAAGCTATAATAATAACTCATATTCCATTCATGATCTGCCACAAAAAACATTTATAAATATAGAATACAAAATATTACTTATCATATTTATTATGTAGCCTTCTTCTCAAGGAATTGTCATGTCATAGTCAATAAGTGTTTTGTAACTCTTTACAAATACTCCTTATAGTTAAACATTAGATAATTCATCATCTTCACAGTTAAATTTTAATTCGATTTCATGTAGCTTTTCATAAAAATATACAGGTTATTTTTGTACTAAAATATCACCTTCATAAGACATCTCTAATATTATTCATATACTTCCAAGGTACACCACTTCCATCATTATTTCCAAAGAATCTTCAATTTTGTATAATGAAGTTGATTGTGTCAAATAGGGTGATGTTTTGATAAACAGTTTTGTAGTATTTTTACTGGTTACTAGCTTTTATTTAAGTAGTGAGATGTGTTAACTATTAGTGAATATTGTGTAGAATACAAAGTAGAAATTGCATGTATTGTAATATATGTACTTCTTTATATGTGTTTCTATATCTTAACAATTTCTGCTTTGTACCAAAAAATATGTATTATAACTTGTAGGATGTAATAGACAATGAGGCTCTAAGCATCCACCAAAACCTTTTAACATTACAATACTGCCACGAATTTTCGATTAATATATAAGTAAATGTAATATGTCAATAACCTTGATACTATCTCAATGTCTGATTAGGATAAGTGGATGTTGTAGTCAATATAATATTTGCAAAAGTCCACAGTACTTGGTTCACAATCCTCGTTTTTATAGTTGGGAGTTACTTGCTCAAATTTACAAAATCTCGAATTTTACGAATCTTGCCCATACATATAAGTACCCAACTATGCTTACGAGGCTCCTTTAGTAGGATTATGGAGATTGAAATTTATGGATCTTTTACAGCAAATTTTCTAGGTGCTATAATAGGAATAAAGTATTTGTTCATTAAAATGTGTGGTTATTGAAAGTCCTTTTTTGATTAAATATCATTTATATTTTATGAATAAAATAGTTACAGTATTAACATTCAATTACATTAAGGGTAGGAATACAGATTTACGGATTAATTATCCTATAATTTACCTAAGTCTAAATTAGGCGGTAGTGACTTTGAAAGATTCAGACTCAACACCAACCCAGAAGACGGCTCCGTTAAGCGCGATGGTAGCCCTGAAAAAAAAAAGTTTAATTCACAATGGTTTCTTAAACACCAATCAAAATATTAATACTCCTCTGATCTAAACATGAAATAAATTGGAATGCATTACTGTTTTTAACCGACTTCAAAAAAGGAGGAGGTGTTCGAAATTCGAAATAGGAGTTAAAAAACATAGAAACATTAGGAATTCGTTTTATTTACCTGAACTTAACGACGTCATTGAGAGCAGCAGGAGGAGTCCAAGTAAAGGTGACAGTCTGTTTGTCGTCCTTAGCATCGTGTTTCTTGTGCGTGATTGTGTCCTGCAATTTTATTTACATGACAACTACATAGATTAACTTGATGATTAATGATTACCAATATTATAATAAACCAAATAACATACTTGTATCTTAACTAATGATTTATATATAACATTGACCCGAAAACATGTTATAACGCATCTTGCGTGTTTTATAATTAGCGAACTTTACCTATCTGCTTTGTTATTTAACTAGTTCATAAGTATATATGACGTGATGCTTACATTATTAATTAACAATCCATAAAGGCGTTTAATATAAACAAAAGACTGAAACAAGATAGTATCCAATGCAACCGCATTATGAACATAGGATTATGAAATGACTGAGCATTATTTTCTATATATTGGTTTAAACTTAAATATGTGTTAAATACCCTCCGACTCCTTATACCTTATAATTCGTCTCGTGGGAAGACCCCCTAGCCTGTTTATGAGTGTTTCTTACTATTATTCGCCATCTTAATTTAAGTTGCTTTTCATATGGTAGCTTAACTTTACTTCAAATTATGCGAGTTGCGCAACCTTACAGTGGAAGAATTTTTAAAATAGGCAGAACTAAAAATGTGCACAGCTTTTTTGTAATAAGCATTTATGCATAGCCCTGAAAATGTATTTAGAAAAGTGAATGTTTAGGTTCGAAGGTCCCTCGGACCTGCAGCAATGACAGTCTTCGTTTCCTGTTTGACAAACGTTCAATTACCAAAGTTAACGAAACCTCTAATAAGTAGCTAGTTGCGTTACTAATTACAGTAACATCTAAATTGTATTTCTTTATACATTTACCTGAACTTCCTACTGTAAGTACCTAGCAAATTAGCACAGGAAGAAAACGTTTCTCCAAATTAATTATAATGGTAAGGTAAGTAATGATTTAGAATTAAATTGTAACTACTTATATATTTCGTACCGGAAGCTCTCATAGTACACAACTCTGTCTCATAAGTCATAAGTTTCGCGATCTTGACCTTGCCTTATTAGCCTCAAGTTAGTTTCCTGATACGAGGTCAAGTAAACGTCTTGGTGGTATACATGGTTTGTATAGAATAATTACTTGTAAATATATTAAGCGAAAATGCTATTTTAAAAACATTTTGTAGAATAAAAATTAATCTAAATTTTTTTTAAATACAGACGTCTATTTTTCATCCCAGGCAACGGTAGGATGATATATGAGTTTCTATTTTAAAATAACTTTTGCTCATGTTCAAAGTGCTTTCTGTTCTTATTTATAATAAAAAGCGGTAAAAAATAGTTTGTTTCACCAGCTTCAATCATCTCCAATAAACTTATACCATGACTGTCGCAACGTGAATAGTTCAAACAATATTTCAACGTAATTTTATGGATTAACGTATAAAAATCTTTTAATTAACTTTATAGGTTTCTCAATGAAATACCGAATTAAAAGCCATATAAAATCTAATTGGTGCATTTCACATTCATTTTGATGATAAGCATAGGTAGTATGAAAAAATTATCTGTTTCTCCTTTGTAATATTTTTTAATTTTTTATGAATTGATTTCTGTTTAATTCTTTGTAATACGCTGATCGATTTGAAAAAAACTATAAGTTTGACTTCATTTCAACATATATACAATTTTAAACATTATACTTAATTCAAAGTATAAAAGTTAGTTAAACATATTTTAAATCTAACTGTCACTGGATAATATAATATAATATGGTAAACTAAACTTACCCCTTTGTTGTCGCACTTCATGAGTCTAGCGAGGGGGTCGTTGGGAGAAACAGTGAAGGTGCCGACTGGTTTGTCGTCACTGGCTCTGGCTTGCAGCATTATACCACGAATGGTGTCAGACGCGGTCTTGCCGGAAATCGTCACTTGCATGGGGGTGCCGGCTTTTACAACCTAGTTTATAAGAAAAAAATAGTATGAAATTTGCCTATTAAAAAAGACATTTAACACACATTTAATAAAATTACTAGCTGTTGCTTGCGACTTCGTCCCCGTTGAATTGTTTTTCCACTATCTCTTCGCTCCTAGTAGTCGCAGCGTGTTATGTAGCCTAAAGCCTTCCCCGATAAATTGTCTATTCAATAAAAAAAGAATTTTTCAAATCGAACCAGTAATTCCTGAGATTAGCGCGTTCAAACAAACAAATAAACTCTTCAGCTTTATACATTAGTATAGATTAATCTAACATCTTCATGTATTCGATGTTTAATAGGTAATTTTAAAGATACCTATTAACCGACAAATGCATGGTAACCTATAACCATAATATCTAATACAGATGCGGTTACTAGTGTTAACGCTTGTAATAGGAAATATTAGATAAATACAATCATATTATCTTACCTTAGTGCTAGTAGTGATAGTGTATGGCGCAGGTCGTTTTTGTGGGTCTACGGGGTGTCTCGGCACCATGTCCTTGCAAGCGCTTTCTGGCGCTCCACCGGAGTATGCGTGAGCGCCCAAAACCAGCGCAAACGCTACTACACAAATATGACTAACCATCATCTTGATAATGTCTGAAAATCAATCACAATTATTGACCTAAGTATGGGTAAGTTAAAGCTAGTGATTATGTCTCGAATTTATACATGAAAGGAGGTCATGGTCCTTACTTCTTCCAAAGTTGTTGCAACGCGCTTCTAAAACTGAACCCGTAAGTTATGAAATAAGTATAAAGCCGATTGCTTAAAATATATGCAAATTGTTTACATTTGACATCGGTTCAAACTGTTAAATGATTAATCTATCGTCTCATGGCTTAAATATATTTAAATGAATCGGTAAATTACGATAATATAAATAAAAAAAAAATTAAAGGATAAATAAAGCGTATACAGAATTACAGAAAATAGAAAATATTTTTAACAGTTTTCGTGGTTTTTTTCATATTTTAATAATTGTAACTCGTATTGTAGACACATATTATAGCATTAGGAAATACAATAGAAAAATATTGTTAGTAAAAAGATAATTTTTAAAATGTCTATTACCTTAAACTCGTGAGCGCGAGCGTCAGTGCGTGAATGGTAAGAATATTGCGACCTCGCAACTTTTAAGCTATATATTGCTTCTACTTGGAAGGGCAAAATCACAACAATGCTCATACTGACGCCATTTATAAAATACCTATTTTCCCGCGTAATCATCTCCACTTTATCCCTAAAGCCCCTATTTGTTATAATTTATTACAAGAATGAATTTTTAAAGCCCTCTTAGCTGATATGTTGTTTTTTTGTTTCTGGCAGTATTGAAGAATTATAAATTCACCAGTAAATTAAACAGCTACTTGTGTACCGCGGTTAAAGCGGAGTTAAACCTTTTCAGCTTTTATTAGATTTAGCTAGTTAATTTAGGTATTTATTAAAATTAGGAATATAGCAACTGAACAAATTTCATGTATTTTAAAAATGTAAAAGAGCACCCGACGTGGGCTATGTTATAGATTTTCAAAGTTAAGTCAAAATCGGAAAACGTTGGTACCTACGATTATATATGTATATGAATAAAATACAAAGGTATATGGTATAAATATAATATATCCATAATACCAAATAGCCCTTTTAAGTAGTTCTCCCGATCTCAATGCCTGTAACCTTTATATTATTGCATTAAAAGAAGCAGACAGATCTCTAGCTTTATTTTCACTTAAAATATTTTTACCTTCTACTCTTATTTATGATATTAGTGATTCTACACATTTGATTTATAGTAAAATGTAGCATGCTAGTAGTATATTACTATAAGATTTTAAAATTCTTTAGCGTAAATTATTATTTTTAGTTTGTTGTCTACCATTTCTACCCTAAAAAGTTTAAAATACGAAATCTATTAGAAGTTAGACATAATATGTCGTAAACTTTTTTTTAATAATTTAAAGAAGAAAAATTTTATTTGAACAGAATATTTATATTTTAAGTATAGATTGGGTTGAGACTTCTTATTATTTAATTTAGTTATGAAATAACATAAAAAAAACAATGGCTTTGTTGCACCATAGATGCTATCGTTGAGCAGTAATCTCTTTCAGGCTTTAATATAGATAATAATCAAAATTAATGGATTATGTTAAGTATAGTAACCGTCAATTACATTTAGCGGTGAACGAAACCTGCGCAGAAGTCAAAAATAAGGTATCGAGGTAGCGGTTCGGCGCCCGGGGCGCGTGATCGTCTGGTGCGTGACCGTTGATTGGTTGTCCCAGTCGTGTTGTCTTTCTCGCACCAACGAGCGCGATTCTACCGATGCACAGCTATTCTCGTCAATCGCTAAACATTCGTGACGGTTACTATAAATATTATTCATTAAATAGATTCTATAAATACACGATGGATGAGAGTAATAAAATTGATGCAATCAAACAAATAATTGTAATTGTTACGAAATATTTTAGCTTTTTGGAGTTCAGATCCTTTTCTTATAAATGCATCCAGAATATTGAGATGAAGTTCATACCATACTCAGATTCTAGTAATCCAGAATTTCAATCACTTGTAAACACACTATTTATATATTTTGTAATACACAAAAAGGGATTACCTAAGTACAACTCCGTATATTAACGACTTTAAAAAAAATAAAGATCTTACATCTTTATTTTTTTTAAGTCGTTAATCATTCCTTGATACCAGCAGGTTGTGCTTTGGTTTTGTTTGTTTGGTTTACTTTCCTATTGCAAAAAAGCGTAATAATTGAACAAAAAATGTTTTTCTTACTACTTGATATAGGTGCCTAGGTCCTCAATATTCAAAAGGGAACTCATTTCTTTACGGTTATGAAACGACGCTCTTTAGGACACCTACCGACGATTTAGAATCATTTAATTTAATAAGAAATTATAGTCAAATGCCGATATAAATGAGGTATTCATATGGTTTTATCTATATTACAATTAAGTAAGTCTAAAAGTATCGACATGTTAATTACCAATGCAAGAAAGCATTTCAAAAATTAAAAGAAAAAACAATTAAGTAC
The DNA here is from genome assembly GCA_026213755.1 of Eurema hecabe. Classification (NCBI taxonomy): domain Eukaryota; kingdom Metazoa; phylum Arthropoda; class Insecta; order Lepidoptera; family Pieridae; genus Terias; species Terias hecabe. The sequence continues at coordinate 6,742,641 of JADANM010006787.1, read as the reverse complement.
GTATATAATGTAGTGCAAATTGCATCGCAAAACGCACGAGGAAAATAGTTTTCCTGTTATCGAATTCTGAATACCTACCTTATATAGATTTTCGAATTCAGGTAAATAATACGCATTTAACAATTATTGTAATAATTAAAAAATAACCGATTATGACTTTTCGTTTGTGTTTTGTCCTAACTCTAGTTAAGATTTTTTACCTAATATTGAATATTTAACACTGAAAAGTTTATTATAATATTACAACAGTTTTATAGCTATAACAAGCTAACATAATTTTTAAACTTTTCTTTTCTATACCTAAGTACTTATACGATTTTTATCTCCTGTTTATTATACCTTTTGAATTTTAGTTTAGTCAAACTTGTAAACACGATTAAATGCTGCACAAAAGGGTTTTTTTCTATACAAATATCGACGCAAAGTATTATCTTTTTAACTTCACCTGTTTGGGTCATCGGATGACGGCAATTTAACATGATAATATATGTACAAGGATTTCAAAGGTAAACTTAGGACTCTAAAATTTTGACTTAAAGTAAAATTTTTAATGTCCATGACTACTTGATATTATTATAATAAGCATATGAATTTCAATTTTAATAGAACTTAAAAATGAGTTCTATTCATAATACCTAATCTAAACTATTACTGACGCAGGTTGTATGGTCGTATAGATGGGTAACATTCGATTTCTTTTAATATTTTTCAAAGAAAATCTTGATTCATCGATTTTATGAATGCTTTGCGTATTATATATAAATTATACTTAATACGAGAACGTGGCATATAGTTTATGTTTTATTATAAGTAAATTGATAAGGATATTTTCGCATTTTATAAGCACGTTCCCTAACAGATGTTTTACTAGGAAAATATTACAAATAAATGGGTCACAAAGGATATTTTATGATTTTTAAAAGTCTGTAGTTTTCCTCTGAATAAATTGGTATCGCATATATGTTTTAATTTAACATTTCTGAAAATTAATATAATATTCATGTTTTACTATTGATAGCAAGTGGAATATAATTCTACTTTACTCCTTCCTTGTTTTTTAGATCGATTGTCAATTTACTATTAAATTAAACAGGGCGAACAAACGAAGGGTCTAGTAGATACCAATATATTTGTAAAAAATATTGGTTGGGAGCATACTATTTTAACTCGATTATGTTTTACCATAAACCTTCTAGAGATATTGCAATAACCAAATCGCTAGTGTCTAGTTTGTATAAACGATACATTATAAATAATAAAGTGTCAAGCTCTTTAGTCTATGATCAACTTGTATGGTGGACGATACATCAATATTTTCTGTAAATTGTTTGCTGAATTAGGCGGGAAGTTAATTTAAGCAACATTTAGTTTAAAAATGAGTATTCAAGAAGATGTAATGAAAATACAAAAGAAATTAACAAAAATGACTTCAGACGATGGCACGGTAGGTTCTTATATAGACAGCAATAACGCGGTATATTGGTGCCGATAATTCCGTGTGTCTATTTTAAAATAACATTTTAAATGAGATCTTATTAGATCAGAATTGAGTTATATTTCGCTAAATCATAATGATTTAATATTTTCTTATTTTAGTTTCAAGTTAGTTTCTTCCATAAGTCAAATTCATTTTGATATCGTCTTTTGTTCTAGGGTCAAGAAGAGGCATTAGAGCTGCTAAAATCATTACAAACGATGGCTATAAATTTGGATGTTCTCACTAAAACTAGAATAGGCATGACAGTTAACGCTTTACGTAAATCAAGCAAGGATGAAGAGGTAATATCCTTGTGCAAGACACTGATAAAAAATTGGAAAAAGTTTTTATCAACACCGAGTACACCATCCAAAGATTCGGGGAGCGCATCTAACTCTAAGTCAAAAAAAGATTCAAGCAAAGATAAAGATAAGAAAGACGATAAAGAGAAGGATAAAAAGTTGCCTGCATCCTTCCCACCGCAATCAAATACAACGGATGCTATTAGGTTAAAATGCCGGGAACTTCTAACTCAGGCGTTAAAAACAGATGGCAACACTGCTAATTCATGTGCTACACCTGAAGAACTGGCTGAAGAACTTGAAGAATGCATTTATTCTGAATTTAAAAATACTGATATGCGATATAGAAACAGGGTACGATCACGAGTGGCTAACTTAAAAGATCCTAAAAATCCAACACTACGAACAAACTACTTAAATGGAGTTATTTCTGCAGCAAGACTTGCTAAAATGACTCCGGAAGAAATGGCCAGTGATGAGATGAAAAAACTGAGAGAGAAATTTATAAAGGAGGCAATTGATGACGCTCAGCTTGCAACTGTACAGGGTACAAAAACAGAAATGTTAAAATGTGGCAAATGCAAGAAGAAGAATTGTACGTACAACCAATTGCAGACTAGAAGCTCTGATGAACCTATGACTACCTTTGTTCTTTGTAATGAATGTGGTAATCGCTGGAAGTTTTGTTAAGACTGCTTTTAATGGAGTACATGTGGTATCCTTTCATACGATACACTTGTATCAAGATATTATTATTCGTCTACTACCTATTTTATTAATTCCCATGATTGTATGACCTTACTACTGTCATAAACAATGAAATCATGTTTAGTAGATAAGGAATCCTTAGTTTAATAAATTAAATGCTTTAAGTGAGAATTTATTTTTATTTTGTACTTCTCTGGGATTTTATAATAAAACAAATTAATGTATTATCACATGACATTGTATTTATAAATGACAATGGGAATGTGTCCTTTAGGATTTAAAATCTATTAAAAGTTATCTATAACTAAATTAAGCTTCAAAATATCCGTAAATATGTCGAAGGCGGATTGTATAATCCGCTGTATTACATTACGGCTAGCCGTTTTACAAAACAGGGCCGTTTTGCAAAGCAGCGGTTCAACGATTAGCCGTATTGAATGCGGATAAGTAAAAAACCGCCTAAATGTATTCGTCGCGATATGTTAGTTTTTTAATATATTAGGTTAGGTTAGGTTAGTAATTTATCATTATAAAAAAACTTATTTACTCATCTTTAATAAAAATGAAGCTGAGTATTCAAGTTCTTTTTATAATGATACAAAAATATTAAGAATATAAGAATTTATAATGATACAAAAACTACGCAAGACAAAACGGCCCTGTTTTGTTAAACGGCTAGCCGTAATGTAATACAGCAGATTATACAATCCGCCTTCGACATATACATATGGATATAATAAACAATAAGTAAACATCAAGCAATATTTAAAAGAAAATTTTATTTCTTATTGTCTGCATTTAAATTCAGTTCTTTTCTATTATGCCTGAAAATAATGCATTCCTTGAATAAAGTTTACCATTACTTGGTGAAAATGAACAAAAATAATATGAAACAATAAATTGAACAGATCTAATTTTAAATATTAATATAATTTTATAAGTATAAAACATGGTTTCAAAATATTAAAAATGTTAAGGTTACTTAGAGATAAATGATAATAATACATACAATAACTTAATGTACATACTATATTTTAGGAATTTTTATATATGTTGCAAAGCATTTCTGTTACTAATATATTTTCTCTTTTACTATACTTTAGTCTGCTTATGTCAGGTATTTTTATTAATATAATATTTTTAAAATACCCCTTGCTTTACATTAATAATTATTTACACTTTAAAACTACTTACATTTTACTGGCCATGTACATATAATAGGCAGTTTCAGTAAAACATATTTCCCAAAATAGATCTCGTTATTATTTTAGGTTCTAACATGGCAAGCTAAGCTTTGGCGAATATTTTCAATCAAAATTATTTATGATTTTATGAAAATCTTAAATTAATTATTTTTAAATAATGACTCATTGCACAATCTTATGCTTAAATATAAATTAACAATGGTAATTTTTATTCCCTTAAGAGTTCACCCGTTTGGATTTTGACATACGTTTTTTCTTCATTAACGAGTATTTTTTTCGGTAGCATTTCGATTTTCATTTCAGTAGGTTCAAAATGCTCTTCATCAAATTTACTAATGGTAAAGCTTACATCTTCATTAGCAATAAAACATTCGGGAGTTAAGTTCTTCATATAATTGAAATGAGTTTTTAAATGTTCCCTAAGGAAATGAGACTGTATAACCACTAAATCACAAAAAGAGCATTTATTGCCTCCACCATTGGTTAGAAATTCATTATCGTCATGTCTTTTGTAATGATTATGAAGTGCGTCCTGCCTTTGGTTAGTGTAAGGACACAATAGACACATATGTAATTTTCGGTCTTTCGTGGGCGAAGGATCATTTGTTACAATCTCGTTGCCATTAATAGATCGCTTTCGTTGTAATAAACGAAGGGTTTGCTGGTCGCTTATAGAAAATTGTTGGAAATCACTTTTCGGCCGTTTTGGCATTGTCTTAATAGCTAATTTAATGTTTTCCTCTTTATTTTCTGGTTTAGTATCATCAATAATATCAGACTCCATTAAATTGTTAGATCCCTTTTTTCTTTCAGCCTGGGCTTCATCATTCATTTGATGCTTACGCATGTGCTGTACATAATTTGCGTAATATTTGACAGAATAGTCACATAGTTCACACTTATATCTTTGCTTGGAACCATGTAATGATAAGTGTATCTTATACTGTTCCCGCTTCTCAAACGCCGAGGGACATTTGTGGCATTTATATCTCTTCTCCTTTTGTCTTCCATTTTTAAGGTATGTTGGATAAATAAATTCAGGATTTCCATGCATTAAGTATCCAAATTGAGGATCTGCTTGTAGTACGGGAGGAAAATGGTCATTTGGCTTTACTAACTTATCCTTGTCGGTGAGTACTCGTTTTTGTGCTTCAGTTTTTCTTTGGAATAAGTCTGTTCCTGATAATGGTATATTCTTATAATCCATGTCATCTCCTGATTCGTATTCACAGGCAGCTGGTGCCTTGCCTTCATTCTCGTGCAAGATTTCGTGTTTAGCAAGGTTACCTATATTTCTCACCGTGTAACTACACTTCTTGCATTTATGATCTCCTTCACCGCCATGTAAGCCCGCATGGTAATTTAATGCAGAACTTTTGAAGAACTTTGCTGGGCATTCTTTGCAAAAATATTGTTTGGGAGTGTGTTTGTGATCGCTAGATTTTTTGGTCGTATTTTCTAGACACTCAAAGTTTTTGCTGGGGTTTGAAACAACCCACGTACCTTCGGACGAAACTTGACAATGAACAAATTGAATACGAGGTTCCTTGTGTGCCGGGTGTAACTTATGAATAAATTTGAGCATTTTAGTCTTCGTATTATATTCATCTGTGTGAACAGAGTTATGTATATTGAGTTCACTTTCTTGTGGCACTGAGAACTCGCATGTCTTACATTTATGTGGGAACATTGAGTCATGAAATTTGTCATGTATTCTGAGTTCATTATCGGAAAAATATCTAGCGGGACACTTCTGGCAGAAATACATAGTTTTAATTTCTTTATTATCACCAGTAACGGCATCATCGCGAGGGTATTCATCTACATTGTTGGCTTTCTCTTTCTCAATAACTTTCCGTAATTTTGCTATTTGTTCTTCATCAGGCACATCAAAATCGACCGGGCAATAAATGCGCCCATAGATTTCCCCGTGCGACTTAGAATGATCAGTTAATCTACTTTTATTATCGCAAGTGAATTTACATTCCAAACATTTGTAAATAGTAATGTCGCTATTCTCAAATACAATGAAATGTATTTGTTCATGATTTGGAATTTTACACTTCTGAGTGTTAACATAAGAGCAGAATCGACATTTATACATTTTGTGAAATTCATCTTTAGCCGATACCCATACATATGGTATGCCATCCGAGTCATTTGATGTATCTGCTTCATGGTGGTTAGAATTATGTGACATCGATTCAAATTCAATATCGGACTCACTCTTTTTCGAGACTATTCCATGAACTCGCATGTGCTGATGAAGCAAATGTCTTTTCGAAACATTATAATTACATTCAGTACATTTATAAGCTGTATCTGTTGGGAACCGGTGAAATTGCTCGTGATACATAAATTGAGATTTACTGTTTGTCTCGTATGGACATTCGGAACATTTATGTCGCTTGGCTGTAGACGATATATTAAAATTTAACTGAGAATTCAATGGATCGGGGAGTGGTGACTTGCTTCCTAAAGCTTTAGAAATATATTCCTCGGGATCATTGACACCGTGTAGCACTAGATGTTGAACAAGTTCTTGCTCGTCTTTTACAAAATAAGGGCAAAAATAGCATTTGAATATTGATTCAGGTGATGGTTGATGATGTTGTAGATGTGCCACCAGTAAATTTTTGTCACTCGTTGTAAAAGGACACTTAGAGCACTTGTCGCTGCTCATTTCATTAGCTGCGGCGTTTGGATCGGGTTTCGGTTTCAAAGTTGTGATGACATTTATTATACCATCGTGTTTCAAACGACAGTGTCTCTGAAAATTAAAAGAAATATTTTATTATATTCAATTTTAGGATAAAGTATATTGGGACTCCAGGTACACAAGTAAAATTTGTTTTTATAATAACTATATCCGTATTGAATTGACCATTTACCGAGGAAGATATAATGGAAAATATGGAAAAAACGGGGAAAATTATTCATCTTTGAGGGCTTCATTTGCGTGAGCTGCAAAAACGGTTCAAGGTACAAAAATAATATGTATGAAAGAATTATTCCTCTTTAAATTATCTAAAAAAAATCCGCGACCGTATATGTCTATCTTCTAAGATTGACTCACTATAACATAATAATAGAAATAGATCCGACGGGGACGAAATCGCGAGCATCAGCTAGTATAATATAAATCTTGTGCTTACTTGTATAACGTGTTTCCAGTTAGACAGCTGGTTACAATGTCCACACCGATATGCTAAATCAGCCGGGTCTATTGTTGCCTCCGGCTTCTTCTGTTGTGGTTTCATGTCCGAAGATCCGTCTTCTGGTCTGGAATGTTCTCGCACGTGTTCCAATAGTGCCTCTTTTGATGAATCTCTGAAAAGTATTATTGTTTTGTTAGAGTTACATTTTATGTTTATTTACGTCACGTAGGAACATAAATAAAATATTATGTCTGTTATAAGTTAATAACAGATACATTATTTAATTTATTAAAGTAATTAAAACTTTGCTTACTTGTAATTGCACTTTTTACATTTCCAAATAGTTTTCTTCGGCTTCTTAATACTTGAATCACCGTCGAATCTGCTTTGATTTTGTTGCGTTTGTAAATTAAGTGGTTGCAAGTCGTAGATATTATTCATTCCATCGTTAACATCTTGCAGAACGTCGTCATCCAAGCTCGTATCCAACGGCGTATGTGGGTCAATGTAATGAAATTCATTTTCACCTTTATCATTTAATACGGGCATTGCTAGGAATTTGTTGTATTTACTGTAATTGCGTCTGCCAGTCTCGTCGGTCATGAGCACTTTAGCCTCTGCATGCTCTGGATCCCGGGCAGATTTCAGTTTAATGTGCTTCGTTATGTCCCAACGCCAATTTGACTTATATTTGCAGAGTGAACATTCAAAAGGCTTTCGATTAAGATGTGCTACGATATGAACGTGGAATCGAGACGCTGTTGAAGCCCAAAACATACAGTGTGGACACTTAAACACCTTCTTTCCCACCGCCTGGCTTGGCGACAAGTTCATAGTTTCATTATCATCAATTAGGTCTGGATCAAGGTGCTTATTCTCAGGGAGCGTTGAATCATCATTAATATTTATATCGAGAGGTGTATCAAACTTATTCGATTCTGTATTTATGTTGTTCCAAACAAAAACGACGTTTTCCATCGGATGTGGTTCGACATCTTTCTCAATAAATGATTGTGCCTCTTCATTACTGTCTTGATTAAGTACTTCCATTCTTTCGTCGTTGATTTTATCCTTGCCACATGATTTTAAATGATTAATTAAATCTGCACTAGATTTGCATCTATGTCTGCAGTTTTGGCAACGAGTAGAACTCAAGCTTGGAAGTAAAGTATTAGCTGGGCATCTATTGGACTGTACTGTGCAAGTCTTTTCATGTACCGAATGTTCAGAAAGGCATTTACTTTCAAAACCACAATTTTTGCATATCAAAGACCCTTCTTCACCAGTTTCAGTCAAAAGTCTTTCTTTCAGCCTGTCAAAAAATGATTCATTCTTTTTCCGATTAGTGGATTCTTTTCCAAGAATGTTATTAACGGGAGTTAAAGTTACATCAATGCCTAAGTTTTCACTCTTGGTGTTAACTTCTATGGTCTCTGTAGAATTGTCTTCTTTAAACTTTTTAACCGGTGGTTCACCCGTCTGCGGTTTGTTATTTGGTGTTGATGTATTGAGAGGTATAAGTTGTGGAATAGGCCTGGGAATCTTTCTGCTGTTTCTTTTGTTGTCATCGGCTCCTGTAGAGTGTGGAGGTGATTGTTGTGGCAGGTGCATATTGTCTTTTGAAATGATTTCTGCGGCCGTAGCTTCGTTTGAATCACTGTTACAATTGATCATTTCTTTTCCTACGTATTGTAAACCCATATCCTGTAAAGAGAGAAAAAATGTTTAAATACATGTTTATTGTGCATTTTTATAATGTTGTATAATTGAAATATTCAAAGGATTTTGAGCATACGCAAACAAACTATGATATACGATACGTTGCTAAAAAAATTAAACAAAAAATAGCGTGCTTAAGTCCTAAATATAAGAAAGCTATAAAAGCCTAATTACTTAAGATATACAATTGGAATATAATCCGAAATGTACATGAGCGTACATCTTTATTAAATTTTTAGCTAGGTATATTAAATTCTTCAAGTTAGATTGTAATAAATTAACATAATTGAGTAAACATTTGTTGGCGTTTGCAATTAGCCTACACAATAAATTTATTATATGTTTTAAATGTCTATAAGACTATGTACGGTTTTCATGCTACCTAATTATCGAACACTCAGTGTAGAAAATTATTATCTATAAAACAATCTCAGCCATCCAATTTAAACTTGTGTAAAATATCGTTTGTGTTTCGTCAACATAACACTAAATCGCCAATAAAAAAAAATATTTGATTGTGTAGGTAACGACATCTGACATGATTAAAAACATCGAGACATGCGTATCACACAAGCAGAGACAACATGCAAATACACAGGCATGATGCAAGAATGCGCGAGGGCCGTGCGGAGCGCAGCAGCGTAATCACATCACAGTATTATAGTGATAACAGCTAGTGACGTCACCGGCTACTGCAGTCTCTAGGAACGCACTTTTGCACTAAATCCGACACTTACCGACGCACACTGCGATGTCTGCGAGTCGCAACTCTCTTCTTCTCTCACAATAAGAGATTCCTCGTCGATATCGTTCGATTCAATAGGCAGGTCACTGCCGCCCACCCTATTGCGGCGGCAATTTGACCTCGCTATACCCGCGTGTGGCGAATGATGATTTATCTCGTGAACAGTCATACTCTGTCTGATATCGGTCGTAAAGTTGCATACAGTACAGTGGAAGCTGCCATTTCCACCGTGATTTTTCATATGACGATCTAAGTTCCACTTATAAGGAGTCCGAAAATCGCACACTGTACACTTTATCATTGGCAAGGAGTGGTATTTTACGTGTTTAGTGTATCTAGTTTTTATATGAGTAACATAACTACATTTTTGGCACGTATAGAATTTACTGTTCGCTTTAACTTCAGTCTTATTCGTACCAACTGCGGAGAGCTCTTCACTGAAGTGGTTCCGCTCAATCGAGTCATCATTGCAGTCTTCGACATCCACCTGCATGTCATCGATTTCTTCGATCTCTTCAAGTAAATCTTCCATGTTTTCAATTTTTGGCTCCTTTTTTTCTGGAGTATTATTGGCTTCGACTTCTGGTTTAACATTATAAGAAGGCATTTCGTGAACCATCTTTACGTGTCTTAATAGTTTTTGATTATGTCGAGAAGCATAAATGCAATAAGGGCATTCATAAATCTTGAATCTTTCGAAGTGAACGTCCCGCGAGTGCAAGAGATACGCGCGCGGATTCTGCGTATAAAATTTACATTTGGTGCAGCTATAATTCCTTTTTATTTTACATTCCGGCAGCTCAAAGTCTTCCGCAGCATCCGACGAGGCCTCCGAAGAAGCGTCACCTAACATTCGGCCTTCAACGGAGCGCACGAGAGTCGCGACCTCGCCGGCTTGCGCGCTCGGCGGCAAGGACATCTGTTGTAGCATACTCCGCTGCAACAAAACAATGGTCGAAGTCGGTTAAACGTTCCGAGACGTGCGGCCGGGGCGCGCGGGAGAGGCGAGGGGTCGCGGGGTGGTGTGCACCGCGTGAGGCGTGAGGAGCGACACGCTGCTGCGGCGTGTACGGAGCGCGAGACCGTCGCCGGCTGAATGAGACGACCGCCGACGGCCGACCGGCAGGCAGGCGGCCGGCAAGCGCCGCTGGCGGCTGGCGGTCGGCCCCTAGGGCGCGTGGGTGCGGGACGGGCGCGGAGGGTCCCGCACTCGACATGATACTCCAACGTTTTTCATCCTCCGCAATACCGAGGCCGAGGTTAGGGTGCCCCGTAACCAGTGCCCCGAGCGGCTTCCATTTGCCTCAGTTTTATACCAACGTTGAAAATATCTCTTGAACATAGAATACCGTCGACTTCATTTTTATATGAAAGATTATACATTTATAAGATTCGACAAAATAACTTGCAAATGTAACCATGACATTGGCAATGTTATGACATAAGCTCCGGTCATAGGCCCTGGTACGTAAATTACAAAAACAATCATTGCGTAAAACAAATTGCTTATTTTGTAAAGAAAAGGAAACGTAAGGTATGCTTTGTTTAATTTTATGAACCTACAATTTATTATCAATGGAACAAAATGCTTCCATAAGTTATTCACATTTTTTGAGAAAAGTAGGGCGTTTTTACGTACCTGCAAATCGCGACAATCATGTCACCGATGACATCAAATTACAAAGAACAAGGTTAATATAATAATTTAATGACATTATTTTTTATAATGTGTATTATTTAGCCAGATACTTGCAAGTATTATAAGTAAAAAATGAACAAGCCAGTATGTAAATTAATTATTTACTTCATATGAAAAAGAAAAATAATTGATTTCCGGTGACCATTTGTAATTAAGTTAATATTTATGTATTAAATTCTCATTAAAAAAACTTTTCTTTTTGTATACAGTATTTTCTGTAACCGGTAACTAAATAGTAGAACTTCTGATGTACGACCAAAATTACCTTAAAACCAAAACTTTCATATAACTTTTATTGATTTTAGCGAAAAGCCTAACACCATACATTTATTGGATTTCTATATAAAATATGTATTGAAATTAAATTTAAAAAAAATGACTTAAAATTGATTACATTAATGTTAAGTTCGTAAAACATAAACAACTTCTTACGAAAATATAAATGTTAATCCATTCTTGCAATGTTTTTTTTAATCTACAATCACTACAAAACTAAAGTTACAAATTCGAAATTAAAATTCCTCTAAATAAGTTTTATGACATAAAGAGAAAATGATGAAATCATTACTATTTTTGTAAGGCAGAGGGCACATGTATTAATGAAACCTTATAGTTTTAACATGTTTTATAGTTCTATATACAAGTGTTAATATATGTATGTCGTCTGTACGAACGGTTCACATTGAGTCTGAAGGTAGCAAACAGCGATGGTTAATCACTGACTACAAGAATACTATTCAACTTTTAACGTAATTATAAACCGTAGCTTTAGTCTTCGATTGAAATAACGATCGTAATAGTATGTTGTGATTTCTAGATACTATTGTAGCGGATAGCAGTTTTTTAATAACAATTTTTTTTACATATTAAAATATATGATAACTACAATAATTACAGACATACGTATAGTCTATACTGTTCGTAAAAACAGTGGTTTGGTGGTTTTCAGTGGATTCAGGCAATTTGGACACTGTCATTATTTTGTTTGTTAACAACAATTAACAAAAGATATGGTTTATTTTATATTAAACCAAAAAGAATCGTATCTGCAACGCCCCACTTTTGTAATTTATCTCGTATGCATCAGATATTTTCATGAAAATATGTGAAATTTATAAAACATTAATATGTCGCTCTTTATCAAGAGTAATCTTTATCATAGTATAATTTATAAAGTATTAAATAGTATTGAGTAGACTATTACATGTGTATATTAAATGTATGCTTAAAAACAGTCATGTGACAATTTTTTATTATCTCTTTAGATTATATTTTAAGAACAAAGTTTATTATCCACTTTGTCTATATTATTCATTGAAGTTTTGTAAGGAAATTTGACAAATTACTGTTACATATTTTACTGTGTACAATGAATATGGTTATACTATATTATTAGAGTCATTTAAACGAGTTCCCCTTTTATAAGATATCATCTTCAAGCGATGCTATCGAAGAGTAGTTGGTACATAATCCTTCAACTTCAACGCGTTAAATGTCATCAAACTCGTGCAATATGACTGCATTTGCACCGCAAGCAAGACGCAGGGTGAGGTACTTAAATCGAGAACGAGTCGTGTGAAGCACTCAGTTGAAGCAGCTGGCGGACGTCCTGATGGGACGGCGAGGAGGTCGGGGTGCGGGGGGGTGCGGGGCGTGCGGCGCGGGCCGCGGGGCGCGGGGACCGGGGCGCGGGGTAACGACCATGCAGACAACTCAACAGGAAACGGTCGGAGAAGGCATCTCAACCGGAGCACAATGGAGCGGCGGCGCGTCGCAGGGGGAGCCCTCGCAATCGATATGGCGTCGCTAAGGTCCGTTGGCCGCTGCGAGCGGTTTGGAGCGCTGCTGAGGCGGATGCCCCGCGCGCCCCGCCCCGCCCCGCGCCCGTCCACCACACCTGCTGTGTATTTATAGCGGCACAGCCGGCGCTGGGGATGCAGGGATGTCGGTAATCTCGGGCCTCTACCTACCTATACGGTGTACACCATACCATACGCGGCAACCGCGCGCCCGTTGCGGGTGATGACCGCGTGTTTATTTGTCACAATGAATGTAAAAATAGTTGGCTCATTTAGCAGCAAGTGTTCATTTGTACTGAATGTCTCCTAGAACGGCCCAACGGCTACGGCTACTCGTCGATAATGATAGGCATTTAGCCAACAAATATGTCTAAGAGTTCAACTGTATTATAACTAGGTATTAAATTGTACTTTAATATGAGCACACTAAACCATACACTACAAATGTGTATGCGTGCACACATCGACAAAAAATCTACTACAAAATATGCACAATACTCCGAAACGATATCAATGATGGTATCGCCTATATTTTAAATAAAAGACAACATTCCTTTCACTCTCGTCTCTTTCAAGTTCGACTCCCCCATTGCGCGGAACATCGGGCATATCAAGTCATTTGGAGTTATGGAGAACGCGAGTAAACTTTTGCTTTCATTTGTATGTCGCTTGTGACCACAGCCGCTCCGTACTCTGTACTTTGGAGTTCTTGCTATGTCTAACACATGATATTCATTATCAGAACAACAAACGCGAGTTCGTTATGTTTATTTAAAGGAAGGAAAACGAAAAGCTCCTAGCCTTGTTACTTGTAATACAAACTTAATTCTTGACAATTCCATATCACTACTACAAACTAGTTATTCACGGTGGCTAAATAAGCAAATTATTAAAAAATAAAACACTAACGTTGATTCAGTTTGTTTGCAGGTATAAACATTGCAATATTATAATTACAGGCGTTACGAATTTTATGCAATATTTTGATATATTTATATGTACACGTATTAATTAAAAGTCATGTTACCAGGTGATAAGATTTAAATTCAGTAAGTATTCTTGGAACCGAGTCATCATCATGAGGATGACGCCTAGTATATTATCTTAGATAAAAACAATTTCCCAAGTAAGAAAAAACACTTTATCCTTAATAAATATATGACGTCGATGTTAGAATCGCCAGTACGATAAACATGTACTAAGTACGTAAAGTCTAAACAGTGCTTGGTCGATATGAAAGGTTTGTTTATTACGTATTTTTCCTGCTTAACAGCAGGGGATAGGGTCGGGATACAACGTGAAGTGAAATAAACAGCGTCTGTGCACGGAGTTGTTAGCCGTACTATGTAGGTGTGTGTGGCCAAAGAGATGGCGTCATATTCACTGTTCTTGTAGGAGGTTGAGTCGGCTGGCATTCCGAGCGTGACTAACCACAGTCGCAAATAAGTAGAACTGGCATGGCTTGTCTCACCAGTCACCACTTTGGGCATATTTTAATGCAATAAAAGTCAATCCGTCGGCATATTATTGCACGCAATGAAATAATACGTAGCAGGTATACTTCAATACTTATTGTTTTTACGATCTGGGAGTTTGTTTCTCATTTTTATTATATTTAGTATAGAAAATCATTTTTAATATTTTCTTATGCTTTGGCATATATTAATTATCTCATGTCTTTTACAATTAAATCCCTGCCTTTAATCACAGAGCATGGAATGTGTGACAACGCTCAGCAGTAGCCTTGGTGACACAACAGGAAATATCTTCAACATTATTATTGAGAGGGATCTGGTAATTACACGTTAGCTATCAGTAGAGGCGATGTTGCAGCCGCGTTGCGGATTTTGCGACGCAAATAATTTGCGCGCCAATTGACCTTTCGTCGGGCTGTGTCGTCGGCGTGGCGCGTGGCGGCGACGGCGGCGGGTGCGGTCGCAGCTTCGCCAACACAAGCTATATATAGCCGCGACAACACTCCGCATCCAACCGAACACCCGCTAGGGGCCGGCGCCCGGCTACGTAGGCAGTTTTCCTTTATCACCCGCCCGACAGCCTCAAGCCTGGTATTTACGGTGCCGCCGCTTGAACCGTCCTCATTGTGGAGACTAGCGATGGGATGCCGACCCACACCTCCCTACAGAGATCAATACTCTACGGATGGTAGTTCAGAAACATCCGACAAGAGTCGGTATATTTATTAGTTTAGAATTTGTTATAATTGTTATAATGTATAACAATTGTACATTGATAAAAAATAGAAATATAGTTGGAGAAAGATGGTGTAATGTATAGTACATAAGATGAAATATATTAGTAGGGCAGTAATCTACCACACAGTGTTATTAAGCAAAACCATTGGGCAGCATTATTTGACTTTATAGGTTTGTCAAGGCTAATGTTAACGAATAATGATAAATATATGTATAATATGTCTGTTATTGTGGTTGAGTTGAGTCTCGTTTGCGATCACCGGTTCGACTAGAAATTATCGCAACCTTGAAGACGGCAACTAATCAACGCATCGCGCGCGTCGCATCACGATCGAACAATGAAAGGAGTCCAGTTCGACGGCCATCATAGCAACAGCGTTCTTAAATGGAATTCGTACCAACCGTCGGTCGCTCGGGTGGCGTGCAGTGTGCTCATTTAAAGATGGCTACGATAAGGCGCAATGACGCTCCTCGGGCGCGGGCGTCGTGTCGGCGGCGCGCGTGTGTGCGTGCCGCGCTGCGCCGGTGTGCCGGTGCGGCGGTGTAGCGGTGCGGCGGAGCGGCGGTGTGCTCACTGCTCAGTGCTGACGCCGTCCCTGGTCCTCACTCCTCCCGCCCCGACCCCCCTGCCCCCCGTACCGCGCACCCCGCCGCCCCGCCGCGCCTGCACGTTCCGCAACATGTGCGGCTGACGGCAACTCACAACTGTGAACTGCCTGTGCGACTACAGATAGCTCCGACACTGTGAGCTAGCCAACACAACAGCCCAGCGCGCCACGCCCGGAGATAATGACTCTTATCAAAGCACAAGATATCGGAGGTGCTGCTTGCCCATTTAGATGTCATGGACGACTTATGATCACACTTTTAGTGCACAGCACAATTAATGCTCAGTGACTTATGCTTCAATAAATCATTGCAATGACATTTTGCAAGTACCTATTGTTCTACATTAGTTTATATAGAGCTAAATGAGCACAATTCGTTCCTTCATTATGGATTTAACACTAATTAATACATTATTTTCGTACCACATCTACGTAGAATCCAGCTATTGTTTATGCATATATTATGTCGAGATGATAACCTTTTATGGCCAACACATGACACCTAAATTCTGCTGTCCTAAGATAAGCTAACAGGTACTTTTTTTTGACCCTTATGAACAACATCGCGTCTACAACAACTACCTATTATGAAAAAACATAAAATTATCAACGCGTAGTATTTAACGTCATAGTGTGCTGAAAAGTAGCACAGGTAAGTAAAGGGGCTGTGTCGTGTCGTAAGAAGCCGTTGAATAACATAAGCGCAGCAAATTATCAGGGTCGTGGTTCGTTCGACGCTGTCGGTTGTTACAAGCATGCGGCGACCGCTGCCGCTACCTACGCATTCGTCTATACTCTATACATACTCTATCTACAACTGTGCGGTGTATATAGCACTGATAGCTATATACCTACAGCTACTCGCGTAAACAACTGCCGAGCGTTGCTTACTCGTAACATCGGAAAAATACGATTGCGGACGTAGCAAAGGACAGCCACTTTATAATGTTCACGAGCACAACATTTTAACAGAATGAGAATGCTTATCAACGTCGCTTATTTAACATATTGTACGTAGCATGATTTGGTACGATTGTTTACTTTACGAAATAGGGTTTGTATTTCACACGCTTGGTGAAATTTTTAATAGCGTTGGTGGCCTGTCATGTTGGAAAAGACTGCTTCAAAACGAGTTTGAATGTGTGCAGGCGCAAACAGCCGGCCGCCAGCTGCCGTCCGCGTCGTGTCAGGTGGTGTGTGGCCTCGCGGTCACCTCACACAAGCACCGAGCCACCTCTAACGCGTGATCTAAATAGCGAATGCAGGCAGATATCAATTTAGTACACAGCAAACCCAATTAGGCAAAGCCGCAATATATTTCGGAGTGTTAAGAAACAAGCATTGTCGTGTCTTGAGCTTATATACAAAACATTATGTACATTTATAATAAAACAACTAC
>JADANM010006787.1:6668044-6687789 GCA_026213755.1 Eurema hecabe | reverse complement strand
ATCTCGTAAAATAGTTAATGTAATTGCGTAAGCGCTCAAATATTTTTAATGGTATATTTTAAATTTTAAACAAATTATTCAGTTGTAATAATATTTATGTGCCTGTAAAAAATATGTGAAATTGTCTGCTTGAATGTAAAGTGTTAGACTGGTATAGGATAAGTGAATATTATTTGCAGTGCCTTTTTTTAAACTAATTAAACTTGCAATAAACATCACTTGCCTCCATAACATTGGTTTCAGTTTATTAATCCCTTATTATAATTTA
This sequence comes from Eurema hecabe, assembly GCA_026213755.1. Lineage (NCBI taxonomy): Eukaryota > Metazoa > Arthropoda > Insecta > Lepidoptera > Pieridae > Terias > Terias hecabe. The sequence continues at coordinate 6,687,521 of JADANM010006787.1, read as the reverse complement.
AACCGATTTCCAAATATGAGAATTAAAAATTCAAAAAATATTGAAAATTCTTTAAACGGAATAATATTTTTATAACAGGAATCCACAATCTTAATAAATCTGTATGTACATCAATAATACAACACAGTAATTTGGGTTTTATAATGATAGTAGGCAACCAAATTTGGTAAAATATTTAACTAATTTATATATATAAAAGAAAGTCGTGTTAGTTACACCATTTATAACTCGATAACGGCTCAACTGATTTGGCTGAAAAGTAGTGGTGGATGTAGCTTAGAACCAGGAGAAGGACATAGGATACTTTTTATCCAATTTCCAGGGGAATAATTTTTTTATGAAAGTAAACGCGGACGGAGTCGCAGGCAACAGCTAGTTTACGATAAAGAAACGTACCTATTTCTTTTTTATTTTAGTTCTGAACAGATTTCTGTGAAAATGACTCCGTTACTTATTCTGTGGAAGTAGAAACTAAGAACACAAATGTCGAGGAGTTTTGGCGGGAATCTTGCGGCGTCTATTTGTAATCTCGATTGAATATTCGTTTTTTGGTGCATAGAGTGATTTAATGTTTGATTGTGATAGTGATTCATGCAGTAAATTAGCTAATAAGTGTCCAGGAAATGAAGAATTTATTCAAGAGCGCATAGTAGTGCCGTTCCGATTGCTCCAAGATTCGTCGAGGTTCTTCGTAAAGTTCACTATCACTTTACGAAGGGTTCTGCCCTTCCGAAACGACTGACTGACTCGACTAAAGACGACTTGATGACGATTTTACTTGACTCATATCGACTTTTATCTTGACCAGGTTGACATTGGCAAAAAGCTAGACGCTAATGCCATAATATATAAGAAAGAAAGAAACACAAATGTCAGATGTCAAATTGTCATTTATGATTTAAGTATATCTGCTCGCTTGTGTGGGTATTGGCGGAACAGTAGTTTCTGTTTTATAATTTTGCGCGTTTATTGCTTATTTTTCATTCTGTTGCGGTGACATGGAAGACGAATTAGAAGATAGAGTTTTACATCAAACTTATTTATCATTTATGAAAATTTTGTCGCGCTTTAGTAGCAGTGTAGCTTTTGACACCCCGACGAGCTATTTATGGAAGATGGTGCGACTTTATTTACTACGATCTGATGTACTAGTTTTCACTCTGGGAGTCGTAGTCTTTTTCATGTATTTACAAACTATAGGACTATGGAGCAGATCGTTACTGAGCAGATTATCGCACGCAGTAAATCCTATGAGTGCAGTTCAACGTATGAAGTTGATGGAAGGATCCGATGCTGATAAACAAAGCTGGGAGTTAAAGGGAACGCTGAGTGCAGCTTATGCAATAAGAGGTCGAAGAATGCACATGGAGGACAAGTTTATCATAAATGAAAACATAAATAATAGCGGCATTTCTTTATTTGCTATATTTGATGGGCATGGTGGCGATTTTGCTGCTAATTATGCAAAGGACCACCTCATTCAAAATTTATACAATAAGGTAGTGGAATTAAGTGCATATAAAGACGGTAAGATTCCTGAGACACCCAAAATTGAATTTCCTGATGAGGTGAAAAAAGATGAAAAAGATAACACCATTAATGTGGAAAGGAAAAGTAGTTTTAAAAAATCGGTAAGTACTGCTGATGATACCTCCAAGAAAGAGATAACTGATCCACAATTACTGGCTCAGTTAAACAAAGCCAGACCGATCACAAGAGAGGTGAGACCAGTAAAGCCAATTAAAAACATAACCGTGCCATTGTCAAGCTATGTTGATAAGGGTAAAATAAACTATGGTAAATTGTTAACTGACGAGGTACTAGCTGCTGATAGGTTGCTTGTGGAAGCTGCTAAGAGATCTATGAATGTTGCCGGGACCACTGCTCTCATTGCTGTGTTGGAGGACAATCATCTGATAGTAGCAAATGTTGGTGACTCTAGAGGAGTGATGTGTGACTCCCGGGGAAATGCTATACCTGTATCATTTGACCACAAACCCCAACAGGTAAAGTATATAGTTGTTCATTAAAAATGCAATTATTGTGTTTTTTAATATATTTTCATATATCATTTGAATAAATGTGTTGACATGAAACAGCAACATAAAAATTAATAAATTATAAATTGTATTATTGTTATAGTAAAAGCTCATTAATTTTCAAGGCTTTCGACAACAATAAAAAGTTATATTTATGACATACTTTATTACCTCTAGTTATTGTTCACATGCAGTATTTAAAATTTAAAGATAACATAAACATTGAATTATTAATATCAGCCTCTATGAATAATTAACATAGTATTAACTAAATGTTTAGCACCAAGAAACATGCCTTTTAAATTGTCTTAATTTGACCTTCAACTATATTGACTTTTAGAAACTAGAAAGGTTGCTACACTGGTATAAAATTATAAAATAAGTTGTTTTTGTTTATTTATTCTTGAATTTTTGAAGCTTGCATCTTATTATGTCTAATTATGATAAAAAACCACATGGACTAATTTAGGATTGAAAAGATTCACTCATGTTCAAGTATTTTTTTTATATAAGAGGAGGCAAACGAACTGGCGCGTCACCTGATGGAAAGTGATCAGCGCCGCCCATGAGCATTCACAATGCCAAGAGTGTGTTCCTGGCCTTTTTTATATTAAGAAATTTTGTATAATGAGAGTAATAATAATTTCATTTCCCTTTCCAGGTAAGAGAGCAAAAAAGAATTGAAGCTGCTGGTGGTTATATTGCATTTAATGGAGTGTGGAGAGTAGCTGGAATATTAGCAACTTCTCGGGCAATGGGTGACTATCCACTAAAGGATAAAAACTTTGTAATAGCTGACCCGGACATACTAACATTCAATTTAGATGATCACAAACCTATGTTCTTAGTCCTTGCCTCAGATGGTTTATGGGACACATTTTCAAATGAAGAAGCTGTCAAATTTATAAAGGAAAGGTTAGATGAGCCAGACTTTGGTGCCAAAAGTCTTACATTACAGGCATATTACAGAGGTTCTGTAGATAATATAACAGTATTAGTTATCAATTTCTTACAAGAACAGTATTCAGCAGCAAACTTAGTACAATAGGATATTGACATAGGGCTACAGTTTTGATGTGCATTAATGAATCTATACTGCTGTGGTAAAAAATTGTTCAAATTTCTATGTGACGCTAACTGACTTCTCAATGATTAAAGTTATTTATTTTTGACTATCTCTGATTTAGAATATTAAAAATAATAACAATTCTTATTGATCCATATACTACCAGAAAGTTACGACAATATTTACAGCATTTAGAACATGGCCTACTAAGGATAAGAGATACATCAGTGCTCATCAAACAATCAATAAGACAGCCTGATACCAGAGCCCTGTCCCCTAATAATTTAATGGTGATGGGTGCAATATGTAGGTACAACTTACATTAAATTAATGTTATTTTTCAAAAGCAGAGGAAATGTAAATATAATTAAATTTGATCACTGCAGGGCAGACTTATCGTAATAATTATTAATAACTTTTTGAAATTTTTATGATCCAGAATTTTATTGCCGAAATTGTATATAGTTGTCCATATAGATTTCAACATTTTAAATACTATATTTTTTCAAACCTATATCATGTAGTGTGCTACTTTTAAGAATGTTAAAATTATGGATGGTTGTGATTGTGCATAAATATTGTAGTGCTGTTTTATAGTGGGTGTTGTGTTATTATAATTGCAATAGATATTGTTACCCTTCATAGTTTTATGTTAGGAAATATTTTTGTTATTTTGTCAAATATAGCTATGCTGTGTCTTTGCCTTAATGTTAACACTCTAATCATAGTTCCTGAAACATTTGTTGTGTCACTAATATATCAGTAAATAGCTGGCGGCTTTTGAAAGAATATTTCTATATCAATAGTAAAACTACATATTTAATACTTGTGCAACATGCCTGTTTTTTATTTCAATTCAATTTAAAAAACATGTGCTATGTTTTTGGGTAAAATAAGGTTCATTCTAGTCATTGTAATATTTTGCTTCATAATGAACAGTGCAATACAAAATTACATATTTGTTGTGATATGAAGTACTAAAAATTTTAAGTACATTAAGAATATTTTTATAATTCTTGTATACATAAAACAGTAATAGATGTATTTAAATGTAGTTGTCAATGTGAATAACATGGCCTACTTTATAAAGGGAAGTTGAACTTATGATTGAAGCCATCTGCAAATGGGTCCAAAATTTTAAATTGCACATACATTGTCAATGCAAAACTAAATTATAAAAAAATCGAATTGCAATAATGTCGCAAATATTATATCTTATGTTATTTTATATTTGCGAGAGAAGTGTTGTTATATTGTGATAAATTACTACTAAGATACTAACATAATTTAATTATCCTGTTTTATAGTCTATGTATCGTTAACTTGTGAACTAGCGGCTATTATACTGCAAGTTTTTTGCATTTTCTTCAAAGTTGAATTCATAGTATATGTGTATACATTTGAAATTTCACATTGGTGTTTATTAAAAATTATGTAAATGAAGTTGGTGTGTAAACAATAACTTTTAAATGTAAGTGGTAATGTGTACAATAAAAAAAAGTAACAAGTGTATTGACTTTATCATTTTCCCATTAACATTAAACATCAGAGTCATTGATGTTAAAATAGTTTTAGATGACTTCATATTTCTATTTTGATAAAGCGTGCGAGATTGCCAAAACGCAATAATCTTTGATTATTCACATTTCATATGCATGGTCTATGTCATTTACTTGTCATTCCGTTCACTGATTTGACTTTTTAGTGTGATGTTTTAAACTGGCCTTAAATAAAACTCGTGAAATAAAAGGGACTAAGGATTAAAATAAAACGATATTTAAGACAATTATTATAAATGTAATAAATCAGCAGAAATACGATTCTACAAGATCCAAGTCTGATCAATGCTTTGTGCATAAATGTTTTACTAGCTAAATACTTTATAGTAATATAAAAGAACGAGAGTAATTATTACTTTACCGATTACATTTTATATTCACCTAAATACTTTATGGCATAACACAATAAATAGTTTTGATTACAGACAGAGAGCCGAGACACAATAAAAGAGTTTTGCTTTCAGCCAAGAAATGGCACAATAAATTTGACTACAGATCAATGAATATAATGCGAGTGTTACAAACACAAAACCTAAACTTTATAAATATCTTTTCTTTTTACAATCAAATATAAAGAAACATATACTTTTTTAACTTATGTAACATAAATATTCTTACCCACTACAATGTCCTTTAGCGAAAAGAAATATCCAGTACAGAAAAATGTTTATGAATTTTTATTGTATAATTTCAGTAGCTTATTTTTATCTATAACTAAGAATAAAAACTGATTTAAAAAGAAAACAAATATTAAAATAATAAAACAACTGGAATGAAACAGTTCCATGATATATAATGGTGCATTAATATTAAAAACAAATACATTACAATAATAAATTAATGTTACAAATATGACATATTTGTTTGCGTAAAAACTTAAATTAAAATACAAACAACATATGCTACAAGCTTATGAGATATCTTTTCTGAGTAAGTAATAATTTATAAGATTTTATAAGAATTTACAGAAAACAATATTAACAGATGTTTAAAATATTTTACATAATAATATATTCATTACAATTAAGATCCAAACTCAAAGAAACATGATACTATGAGAATTGAGATATACCATTATTCGGTAGATATATTAATTAATTATTATTTCTAGGAATGAATAAATATTCTCATTGAATGGATAAATATCTCCATCTAATACTTAGTTATACTTCGAGATTAATAAATTATCTTTACTTTTAACTGTTCCGTGAGAAAAAAATCTTATAGTAGTTACGCATGTGGTATAGTGATTAAAAAGTTTAAGTGAAGTTATTTTTTATTGGTTATACAATTATTTGAGATTATTGAGATTCTTTATAGTTTCACAGACAATGTAGTTAGTTACCTTATAGTTTTAACTATAAAAATTGAGGACTTGAGATTATCGGCGATCTAGCAGGTTTATGGACGTCTTTTGTAATTGAAGTCTATTTAAAATGATCTAAATATCGTAATTGACATTTGTTTTGGTTTGCTTTGTGTATAAAGGTAAAAAGTGTTTGTAAAAATTCTTATAGAAAGTGTTATACTAAGAAATTGTCATGTTTTATTGGCGTTTCCTATATATAAATTTTATTGCGACATTTTGAGGATAAAAAGTTTTTTTTATTCGCTATACAAAGAATATGTATAGTAAGATATAAAGGTGTATTTAATTGATTTTCACATAGCGGATGAGTTGTTCTAATTTATAACAAATTGTGCGTATATATTTAAAACTTTATATTTTTGCTTGTTATTATGGTAATTGGTAACAGTGTTTATTCAATATGTTGAACTAAAATCTGTATTTAAATACAGCTTATCTTTAGCTGACGTTCCGTACCTTAATTTTTTTCAACGAAAATTGCATTTTACAAGTTAATTTTTGGTTTAACAATAAAGTGTCTGTTACTGGTTACAAATTAGGAATCAGTTCATAATGAGATCATATATTTATATTAGTCGAGGTTAGATAGAAGGCAAAATGCTGCGTCGTCTTTACTTTACATAGTTCATAAATTTACGCGACATTGTTAATAGTTATTTTTTTATGAACCACTTTCAAACGAATTACGTATGGCAACATTTTATTCAAATATCTCAGAAAGATGTACAAATTGCGAACTTTAGAATGGCTTAAGCGATATGACTTGTTGGATTCCTATGCCTTGCATATATTACGAAAAATAAAAAACAACATCTCATTTCATCCTACTTTAAGTGAGTTTATAAGGCTGATATTTACTTAAAAGCATGGTTCATGTACTTAAACGAAGATTATGAAAATGCCAACACCTACTTATATTTTTATTAGAAAAAAATATTTATTCAATACGAACGAAAACGTATTCATATTGAATGACGCGTTGTCTAATAGAGCCAAATCTTTCAACTTGAATTGTTTACTTTCAACGCCTCGAAAACCCTTAAAACACAATTTATTTTAGGATTAACAAGTAAGGATATTAAATAAGAGTTTTTTATAATATACACTTCCATTTATAGGCAAATGCATCGTGGGTTGAAAGCGCATTTTGGGGACCGTTTATATTAATGTTTAAGCGAACTGCTTCGAAACTCCTACTTTGGTATATATTTTGCTGTATTTAGTTAAAATTAGCGTTTCGTTAAATTGAGCGTTGCTCTAATCGAGTTCAGTTCGAGGTTGCCGTTGTCCAGTGTTTGTGTTGTAGTGTAGTAGTGATTTAAATACTCATACTACTTTGGTTGCCATTGGTATGACAAGTTATTATAGACTCAAGCATTGCTACAGGCGAGTTCGACTCCAGTGACGGTAGTACTGAGGTTGCCGTTGACCAGTATATTATGTAGTGGTTGTCCGAGCAAACCCGGAGAATCCTTTAGCTTGTAGGATTATCATAGCTAGGGTCATATTTTGAAGAAACAAGCGCGTATATCGACGTTATTAGTTATTTTTATGGCAAGTTTTGGACTCAAGCGTTGCTACAGTCGAGTTCGACACCAGTGACGGTGGTACTGAGGTTGCCGTTGACCAGTATATCGTGGAGCGGTTGTCCGAGCAACCCGGAGAGCGAGTCGCTCAGTTTGTAGTAGTTGGCTTCTAACGCCTCTTGGTACGACACCTGGTCCGAACTTATGAGCTTAGCGTTTAGTTGTAACGCCGCGTGGCATACTGTCAGGAACTCTCTGGAAAGATAATTATGAAAAAAATAAATTACTGAGTTTTTAATTAGTTTCATTCTTATTATAGGTATGTTAAAAAGACTATAGGTAGTTTAGGTATCGGTTTGTTTTATTCAATTGTTTTATGTTGAACTTTCGATTGAATCCACTTTGCAAATCGGTCTATTTTAAATTGCACTGTAAACACAATTAAACGTATTTAAAAAATAGATGACAGATAATAATCGAATAATATTTATTGATGTATATTGTCCGCAATATCATAACACGTATTACAAAAAACAAAGATAGGATAACTCGTTGAATGGTTATATCGTAATCTGCGTTAAGTTAGTGTGTAATATTTTCTAAGCTTAATCTACCTATTTATTAAGTGTAATATTGCCACGAATGTAACACAATAGTACAATAAATGAGCAGGGCATACTTGAAAGTAGCTTTGAGCTTGTCGACCAGGTCGTCGGGGTACATGGGCGCGAGCGCGGGGTCGAGGAAGGCGTGCGCGTACGCGATGGGGCCCGCGTTCACCTGCACGCACACGCTGCCCTGCAGCCTGCCGACCATTGTTATATGAACGTTAAATCATACCTACATAATACACGTCTATATACTGAAATTAGAGTAATATAAATAAACTATAAAAAATTTATCCATTTAGATTTTAGCCCTGGTTACAAATGTTTTCATAGTTATCTTGATATTCATTATATTTACAATATTGTTATGGTGTGTAATATTTGTTCTTTGAGTATAGAATGTTAGTTAGGCTGACAGGTAGGCTCTATTGTCACTCAAAACTGTTTAGGAGGAAAAATCGCAAAGAAATCTTTTATATTCACCGGTTAATCCGGGCGAAGCTAGAAGTATTAGCTATCAATACATAATAAAATTATTAAATACACGCTTCATGTGCTTATCCATATAAAATATACCTCAATTGCAACTTCTTAATATCGGGAGATTTGGCGTTGACAATCTCGTTGAGTTCAGCGACCTGTCCCTCCATCTCTGCGACGGCCACCTCTATGGGGCTCTTCTCTTCCACTTGACACTCGCACACCGGGATGCGGCGCTTCACGTACGGGAACCAATTCTCGGCTGCAATTTGAAAACATATTATCTTATATTATGTAGATTTTAATAAAGTTTAACTTAAAAGGTCAATGTAGTCAGATTTTGAAAAAGAATTGTTTTTATTTAATTATAAACATTTTTTTTTTTTCGGTACTATATAACGGTAATTCCAAAAGTTAAGATCATGGATATTACTATAAACGCACACATCAATCATCTTGTATCTTAAAATAGACAAATTCATAAATGTATGATTTTTATTGATATGTTGTAGCAATTAGTATGCACACGTGTATGAGTTTAATAGAATAATTATTATAATAAAGGCATATTTGTTAATATCGGTTACAACTAGTTTATGTTAATTTTAAAATATTTATTTTTTATTGCATTGTCTATCCTTCATCATTCATAGCATAATATAGGAATGTTCATTGGTGCGACTGAGAAGATAATAATTTCTTTGCTCGATCAAATTTAGCTGATTTTTCACGTAGGAATTTAAAAAAGAATAAAATGTGTACTTCTGCGACGCCACCTCATTCCATTTAATTCTCAACCAACTTACTTCAAATTAAACATTGTGCTATACGCTGTATATATGTCATGTCACGTAATGTAATACAGCGGATTATACAATCCGCCTGCGACATATATATTAAGCGTAAAATGTCATATTAGATACCTATTCTTAGCCTAATTAACTTACTAGTAAGATGCGTGAGCCGCAGCCGCTGATGGTGCACCGGGCCCCGCGCGGCGCCGTCCCGCGTGAACGGCGTTTCGAACACGAAGCGCCGCACGTTGTGCGCGAGCTCGAACGAGCCCGCGCCGCTCGCTGCGGGCGCGCCCGCGCCGCCGGCACCGCCCTCCGGCGCCGCACGCACCCACGTCACTTGGATGTACGCTAGCTTCGCGTCTAGCTCGTCTTTGTTAACCTTTAGTATAGTAAACATAAAATAACACTTTATTGATCCAGCATACATACATACAAGTACATCAATAGGCGGCCTTAAGAAGCGATATCTTCCAGGCAACCATGGCGATAGTGAAAAGCTATTCAAATATTGAATAATATTGAATATAAAAAAAGTGATAAAGTATGTATAATTACATTCCTTGAAGGTGTAGGGGCAATTTCTGGATCTACTGAATCGTTTTGAAAAATTATTTAATTTAGGCTGTATATTTATTATACCTTATAGATAGAAAACGAAATACGGTTTTACGTTAATAATTACTTTTACAATTTCGTTTCTTTTAATTAGTCTGAAGTAAAGTAATTAGACTCGTATAATTAGTGGAAAGATATATTGATTACTTTGAGATATATAAAGTTTATTTTATTCAACCTTTTAACTAATAAAATGGACATTTTGCAAGAATATTATATTTCCTGTGGGTAAATTGAAACTATGAACGTCATTTCTTGAATATAAATTAAAACAAATACGTACGAAAAAATCACGAGATAAGCATTTTTTAATTACAAAGGGAAATTTATATTTTTCCTATTTATCAATAAGCATCTGTGATTAAGAACTTAGAGTAGTAGTTAATAAAAGCATCAAGATGAATCGTATTACGAATAGTTTGGTCGGCTCAAATGTATGCAAAACCAGTTTAATATTAATTAACTAACCGGCGCTGAATCCATAATCATCTTCACAGAGCCGGCGCCAAATTTTTGCTCGTAGAATTGTTGTAGCTTCTCCGAAATCTCGCTGAGTGACGTCAATTTGGGTTCCTTGTAAATAAATTCGACGCCGTCTTCATCCTCGCCGAAGTGGGCCTTTCCGAAAAAGGCCACTCGGTAGAATCTGCCCAAGAGTCTCTTCCCAGAATTAGTCACTTCAATGACCTTAGCGTAAGCCTTAGTCAGGTGTTGATAGCAAGCAAGAAGGGCTTGGTAGTCCTTTCTTCGTTCGTATATTGGAATTACCAGGCGATACAGAGGGCCCAGCAATTCGTATCTTTCAGCTTTGTCGACATATTCAGTACATAGCATCAACTGATCGAGTAAAGCTTGTTCATTGTAATGAATGTCGGTCATACCTGCGAAAATTTAGATTAATTATATTCCAAAAAGGTGCCATTTCAACTACACACACCGGCACATTTAGGGGAACACAGTAAAAAGTGTCGCTTTTTCAATGAATTTATTTTTAATTTCTTTTTGGGCCTCCGAAACAAATCACCTTGCCTTAGAATAACTAAATGAAATCATAATAAGTTACAAATTACCCATTTTTAAAGAAATTAAACGTCAATTACGAAAATTTGTAAAATGAGGCACTAGGAGTGTGAGATTTTAAATTGATTTTTTTACAAAACTAACTAAAAATTCTGAAAATTCATAACGAGTGTTGACTCCACGGGGTCTTATTAGAGCTTGAATGCGTTTTTCCATACTCGCAATAAGGCCATCGATCATTGATTGAGGCAAATTGATCCACTCATCCGCTAATGCCTGTTTGAGTTCCTCAACATTCCTGGGTGCTAGATTTCGCTGTCGAAACCTTCTCCCCAGAATATCCCAGGCATGTACTATAGGGTTCATGTCTGGTGATCGCGCTGGCCAGCTCATTTGACTAATGCCAACCTCATTCAGGTAGGTATTCACGATACGAGCAGTGTGAGGGCGCGCGTTATCGTACATGAGAACGAAATCTGCGTCTATGAATGGGGCAAAAGGCATGGCATATGGTTCTAAGATCTCTGTTACATATCACTGTGCAGTGAGAGATCCGTTTTCAATAAGCACCAAGTCTGTGCGTGCTCCCAAACATATGCCACCCCATACCATTACTGATCCTCCACCATATGCCACTGTTTCTCTGAAGTTCGTTTGGTTATATCGTTCTCCGCGATATCTCCACATCCTCTCCCGTCTATCCACGAAATTAACACAAAAACGGCTCTCATCGGTGAATAAAACGCGACTCCTCTCACTTGTCGAATCTCGGTGAGAACGGGCGAATGCTAACCTTGCCACACGATGAGCTGCCTCGAGTTTAGATGCCTTTGCTGGCACATAAGATCTTAATCCAACTTCATTAAGATGCCTCCTAACTGCTCGTTTACTAACATTAGGGTTACGGACCTCAGCCAGTTGATTTCGGGTCTGAATCGCGGTCTGTCGACGATTCCTCAAAGTTTGCAAGGTGATGAAACGGTCATCTACGGCGCCTGTAGCCCGATTTCTGCCTTGTCCTCGTCTCCGCACCTCCGATCCTGTCTCCCTGTAGCGTTGAACAACGCGATGAACAACCGAAGTCGATACACCTAAAGCTCGACTTTAGTAGCGTTAGGTATACCCCTCTTGGATCATGGCTACTGCCCTAGCCACTGTAGTTACTGGTAAATCACTCATTTCGTATCGGGAATGTGTACACAATTCAAAAATAAACAGTACAATGAGCCACAGTCACTATGCACAGGACCCAACAAAGTCCTTATCAGAAGCAATGCTAACGCTAAGTGTCAACAAATTCTTTAAGGACCATAAAAACAATTCTCTCACTTGTGAATGAGAAATTTGTGCTCGAGTGTAGTTCTACAGAGGATAGTAATATATAAATAATAACTACTTGTCAAAATATCGGAAGGTATTGAAAAAAATCTACTTTTTAATTGTGTTCCCCTAATTGTGCCGGTGTGTGTATCTGTAAGGCTAAATAATTATGTATATGTAACATGACATTTTAATAAATCATAGATATATATTAATTGGTTTAACATGGGTATTCAGAAATATGTATAATCACCCACATGACCCGTTTATAAGATCTTATTTGCATGAGACCGGTTTTAGTATTTTTAAATTTTATATTTATTTAATTATTACCTTAAATGTATGTTTAAGGTATTTACATATAAATATAGTAGTTTTTTGCTAAATGAGAAATGTTTTAATTTGCATCAACTGATGAGGTATTATACATCTTCATTATTTTATAATAAAACTAAATTCCTATAAATCAACAACTTTAAATATTTATAGAACGCTCATCGTGATACAATATTTGCACATCGGACTTAAATGCTAGAGGTAAAAAAGACGATAAGGGATACTCCCTTGTTTGATGCTAATTAATGCCAACATTGAATACGTTTGTACATATATTTCTAATTTATAAATCGTTGACTGACGTATAGAAGCCTTAAGGCAAAAGTATCACCCGACATATTTTAATTATATTACAGATGAGTTTTTTCGCTTCTAAATGAGTATATAAGAATTGAAAAAGATGGGAACAGGTGCAGTCGAAATCTGTTCGCGGGCGCGAGGACTTAAATATTGTTCGTCGTTAAAGATAACTTTAAAATGGAACTCGTGTTGTTTTTAACTATCATTTCACTCGGTATATGTTCCAGTCAATATTATCCTTCTAAACCAATTTATGGGGACAGTATCGGATTAACGAAGGATGCTTTAGCTAACTCGGATATGGTTATGGCATTTGTGGTACGTGCAAAACTTGGTTTAGTCTCGTGTAGTTATTTGGTGTAATATTCTCTTTATTAAAAACTGATTAAAATTTATATCAACACTGAAATGAATTCAATATAACACGATTACTGTTATAAGGTCTTTCGGCATGGTGATAGGACACCGGATCAAGAAGAATTGAACTATTTCCCTGCACTGAAATTGGATCCTAATGTATTCTTTCCTTACGGAAAGAAAGCTTTAACAAACGTGAGTACTTGACATATGTAAAAATTGGCAGCAAAATAAAACACACTTTTCATGATAATTAAGTCTGGTACACTTTAAAATTTAAAAAACGTGAGTACTTAACATATGTAAAAATTGGCAGCAAAAAAACACACACATTTTTCATGATAATTAAGTCTGGTACACTTTAAAATTGTAATACAGTCGTATATAAAGTAACACTTCTAATAGGTTTAGCTACGGTGCATATATAATTTATCGATTGTGAAGTGTAAGGCAAGACTTTTCATGTTGTTACAACGTATTGAGTTCAATTTAAAATAATTTTAAATTTTAGAAAGGAAAGCAACGAGCATATCGTATAGGTGATTATTTACGAGAACGCTACGACGGCCTTATTTCAAAACTATACCTTCCCGAAGAGGTGCGTGTTCAAACCACGGACTATGCCCGGACCAAAATGACTGCATTAACGGCTTTATCAAGTTTGTACCCACCGGTGGGCATACAGAAATGGAAAGCCGATTTTAACTGGCAACCAATTCCGTACGATACACCACAACGGAATGACGACACTGTAAGTTGATATGATTTTTTAGTGAAAGTGACTAAAAAACTCTATATCAAAACTGTTGAACCCGTAGCCAAAATTTCTAATATGACTTAACAGATAAAAATAGATTATACGAAACGAAAAGTAATTAATTATTTACATAAAACTTTATCAATTACCTAGGTTTACATTTCTGTATTGACTCTTGAAAACGATAAGTATTACAAAATTATTTGAAGTATATTTTTAACATTAATTATTTTTTATTTTAGCTATTGCATTTCTCCAACTGTGAACGGTATTTAAAATTGAGAAATGAAGTTTATGAATTGCCTGAAATTAAATCGTACATTGTGGCCTCCAGGGGGCTTTTCAGTGCCTTAACCAAAGAAACTGGGCATAACATAACAAGACCAGTTGACGTTTTCTTTTTAGACAATTTATTCCAGACGCTGGTGAGTAATGTCGGTAAAAAATAAAGTATGTTTATGATTTTTTACCTAAGGCTAATAAATTTACAATGACAACAAATCTTATGTTCAACTAATTTATTTATCCAGGGTTTAATAATGATGATATTCGGGAATTAAATAAAGACTTGTATTTTTCAGAATAATATAGACATGCCACCTCCTCAATGGGCCCAAGATGTTATGCCTATGATAAAGGAAATGACTAAAATTGAGTATTTAGCTATGTATTACACGGACGAATTGATAAGACTGTCAGGAGGTAAGACTATGAAATTCCACAATTTCCACATAAAATGTTAACTAGTCAATGTATTACGGTCTTCATTTTATTATAACTACAACATTTGTTATAACAAAAACTAAATGCTATCCGACGTAATTTTTAGGAGGCATGTTGTATAACATTTTTAACGCAACGAATTCTAAGATTGGAGGTAACAACCAACAGCCCAAGTTGTATATATATTCGGGACATGAAAACAACGTAGCCGCTTTGTTAGCAGCGACCAGGGTTTTCATACCTCATCAGCCTAAATACGGTTCTACAGCATCACTAGAGCTATGGAAAGATCGTATAACTGGCAAATATGGCTTCATGGTAAGTAATAAGTATACATTAAATTCACTCATTCTGAGCGACGACAATCTTCAGAACTATAAAGAAATGTATTGCGAACTTTTTCAATACAGTATGCTGCGTTGCTACATTAAATAAAATTACGATACTTATAGATTTCTGTGGCAAGTTAGGATTCAGGATACTTCTTATAAGCACTTTTGATTGCTGTGGGTATAACGGATAAATATACAAATATTATTTTATTTATTTCAGGTCGTATATGCTGCAGAAGCGGGTGGTCCACCCGTCGTTTTGCCTGTAAACGGATGTGGTGGCGCCTACATTTGCGATTATGAAACTTTTCTCAATCTTACTAGCAATTACGTCTTACCGCAAAACGAATATCGGAAACGATGTAGTTTATAGTTTATGTGGATATTTAATGAACTATAATAATTAATATTGCGTCTTCTTCCAGTTTCAAGCAAACATATAAATAACCGCGTAAATATCTATTGTTCCTTTTATTGTTATTTGAAATTAATTTGAAGTGATTTATGATCCTTGTAAATTTGTATGATGTAAAAATGTTAACAGTTACAATAGTAGATATTGTTATGAAGCAATTTTATCAATGCTAAATAAACGCTGCATCTTTTTATGCCTATATTTATGTTTTAAACAGATTTTGTGGACCTAAATGTAAATTAGAACAAGTTATAAAATTAATCTAACCATAGCATACGTACTACCTGACGCTCTTCTTAGTACCATTTTACATGGCTGGTTTAAACAGGTGTAGAATTTATATGTTAAACCGGTATAAATATGTAAATAAACATCCATAATAAATATTTAAAGAAAATTTCTTTTCATTGAACCTTTATTAGCATTTAGCATAAAAACTCGATAAACATGCGTTTAATTTTGGTTAATCGTAAACTTTTATAGGTGATTTTATATATTTTACAATATTTCAGTCTCTTTTACATAGAGGGGCTTATGATTATTTCGCGCTGTAATCACACCGCGATCTCGGCCCTCTTCTATGTACCTAGATATAAACTATACAGAGTCTCGGAGCATGGCAGTCGAAATCGACTCGTGGTAGCGCGTGCTACTTATGATGTCGATAAATTTCTGTAGTTAAATTAACGTTTATGACATAATACTATGGGTTTTTTAATCGTATTCGGTGTGCTCATAGTATCCGTTGCCTGTGATGAGTTAAAGCCAGACCTTCCTTCGGAAGTGGTAGTGGAGTCCGAAAACAAAGTGGACGTAGTAGACAATGGCCTGGCCAATACTGATCTCTTGATGGCTTTTGTGGTATGTTCAATCGTATGATTCCAATTGTATCGGGTCACAGGTGTCACGCTTGCTTCGTGTGATATTGTTTGAACCTTAGTCGTAACGATTATTTCACTTTTTGTTGTATTTCTTTGAATTGTTTTTTTCTATTACATCCACAACTTTGAATGTTATGAATTAAATTGTTAACGTTTATAAGCGCTATGGGATATTTATTTTTTATTACTTTGAATAAGGTAAAACATTAGTTAAATGCAGGCATTTGATATATATAATAAAGATTTATCACTTAAAGCCTGATTTACTACAAAATACTACACCTTTAGTACCTTTATCGTATTAAAAAAAAATTAAACTTAATGACCTCATTGCAGGTGTTTCGGCACGGGGATCGAACACCAGACCAGGAAGAGCTAGACAAATTTCCCACTGATCAGCACTATGATAACATATTTTTCCCGTATGGAAAGAAAGCGCTGACGAACGTGAGTTCACTCAGGGTACATTAATTGTTATTTTATTGTAAGGCCTCGATGTATTGATCATTTTTGTTTGAAACAGAAAGGAAAGCAGCGTGGATATCGTGTTGGTGAATATTTAAGAAAACGTTACAATAACTTGATATCTAGTCTATATTTGCCCGATGAAACACACATTCAGACGACAAATTTTGCACGAACAAAAATGACTGTTCTAACTGCTTTGGCTGCCCTATTTCCGCCACCACCAGCTCAGAGGTGGAATCCGAGCCTTAATTGGCAACCCGTGCCTTACGATACACCGGCGTACGAGGATGACGATGTACGTATAAAAATAAATTACCACTATTTAAGCCGGTATATAAAAAGACACAAATAAACCGATTATCCTATTATCAGCATAATAGAAGTCAGCTAGTGTATTACTTTTGATTTACAATACAATAAATAAGATATGACAAAAAGAAGTCATTAAGGATGAGTGTAAAATGTAAATTAAGCAATTATACTTGCGTGTACACGAAATGGTCGAGTGGCAAAAAGCTGTTGCACCGGTTTTGTAAATTTAATCTTGTGTAGAAGATTAAAATCTAGTCTCATGGCTTTTTATTTTAGAATTTCAAATGATCGTTTCTCTTGCAGTTTATGTACTACTACAATTGCCCACGCTATTTGCAACTACGCGACAAAGCCTACGCCTCCCCTGAAATCTTGAAGAAGATGATACCGTACGAAGGCTTATATCGATATTTAAGCGTGAAAACTAAGACTAATATTACGACCTTAGAAGACATTTTTTATTTAGATAATTTATTTCAAACTTTAGTAAGAATTTGTTTTTAAAATTCTATTTATGATATTATAATACATATTTGGCTTCTTTAAACTTGCTTTGTTTTAGCAAAATGTTGGAATTCAACCACCACCGTGGGCGATCGAAATAATGCCAAAGATTCAAGAAGTAACGAAGATCGAGTATTCAGCTGAATTTTTTAACAGCGAAATGATAAGATTAGCGGCAGGTAAAAACCTGAAATAATTTATTCGTTTGATAGTTAATTACTTCAACTTAAAGAGTGAAAGGAAGCATTGCTAAGGCGTAATTGTTTATTTATAGGAGTGTTGTTGGAAAAAATAGTGAACGTAACTAGTGGAGCTATAGCCGGGAAAAAAGATCTACCTAAGCTGTGGTTGTTTTCGGCCCACGAGAACAATGTCGCTGCTCTGATGTCCGCAGCGAGAGTATTTAGATCACACCAACCAAAGTATGGTTCGACTATCTCGCTAGAACTGAGAAAACGTCGTTTGACTGGCCAGTATGGGTTTACGGTGAGATGTGATACAAATATAATTATATTGTATGTCGGAACGATAGTAAAGGATTTGTCACAGTCCACTTGTTTAATGCCTTAACGTAAAACGTTTTCCGATTGAACCAACCCACAGCTCTATTAATTTTCTATAAAGATTTCTATTTTCCATTAAAACAATGGTATCGAAATTTGTATTTTGTTATCCCTAACGGATCATTTTCTTTCAGGCTGTATACGCCGCAGACGCCGGTGGTCCCGGCATAATTTTACCGATATCGGGATGCGGTGGGCTTCCCTTGTGCGACTATAATACATTCGTCAATCTCACTAAGGATTATGTTCTGCGTCAGAGCGAATATAAAGAACTATGTTCGACTCCTGTTACGTAAAACCTATACCCATTTATAATGTGCCAAGTCAAGATTAGACATGCTAACATAATATTTATGTAGTCTTAGACTGAATTATACGTTCCTCAATAGAAGTACATGATACCTATCTATGAGAGTATATTGTGTATTTTTGGATAATGTAAATGTGTTTAAACAATAAATGAAATAAAACGATATGGCTGTGATTATATATTTCTTTGTTTTATTCTGACGACCTGCTACAATAAAACACTTTCCTCGATACCCAACATTAATTCATCGTTATTCATTATAACTTAATATTTTTTAACATAGTAATAGTTATGAGAACAACAATAATAATTATATTACCATGCTCTGCAAAAGAAGGAAGGAAATAAAGTAATAAAAATATTTGATTGCTTGCGTATTATGGAGATTTTCGACCAGCCTTGGCCTTAATCCTTATAGTATATGATTTTTGAATAAAAGCAAATAGACAAAGTAAATTTAATTATTAAAAGATAAATTGTCTTATCTCGACAAGCATTGATAGCTCAGCTTCACTATTCACAGCATCTGATTAGATATTAACATATGACAACTATGCAGCAAAACGCAAATAAGAGTCATGGAAACATTGTTCTGTGATAGTTGATAATAATTTTAGCAAAGTGCGCAAAGATGGTTCAATTAACCAGTGTTCTATGCATAAGGTAAGTACAGAATGGATAATAAGATAGCGTTGTGCAGAATCTCTTGGAATTATGAAAAGTTAAGGATAATTTTTAATGAGATACAGTTACTGCAGTCGGTATTTTTTAATTCAAATGATTGTTTTCATTAGCTTATTAGTGTGTTCGTCTAGATGTT